>JASDQU010107492.1:111667-140411 GCA_032191745.1 Picea mariana | reverse complement strand
ATCAAACCAAACCATTTACATCAATGACATATGATCCAACAATCTCCCAAGTAATCAAACCATTGGCATCAATGACAACATGATCCAATAGGCCATGCTACCTCGTAGAACCACTCTTTCTAAGATCTGATACCAATTTGTAGCATTCCCCGCCATCCCAGGGTCGGGGCATGCTACCACAATTCTACTCTACTCAAACTCATATACCACATTGTAACACACCCCCAACCACCTATTGGGGCACGCCACTTGAAAATATTCTTCATTTCTACGGTATATATATATATAATGAAAATTTAAAAAGACATAAACATTCTGCTACAACACAGATTCATGTGGAATTAACAATAAAACGTACATGCAACAAACACATGCAATTCTTATAAATAAAAAACATGTACTTAAACAAAACATGTGAAATTAACACAATTGATAGTTATCTTTTAGTTGATGTCCACCAAGTACGTACAAACCTTCCATGAACCTCCCATCCTTATACCACATTTCTCATCACTCTCAGCAGTGGGTCACCCACATATGGGACTAAACTCCACTCAGGAAAAGGGATTCCTCAGCTAGGCKAAGACTATGAGAAGTCACACAGTACATTAGGAAGGATTCCCTCCCAGGAGCCAACTTATGCACACAACTCACAACCTCTCATTCCCCACATGTCTGTCCCACCTCAGGAAGTATACACCTTCACCGTTCAATAGTCCATCAACTACTACACTTCCCTTCTAGGGCTTCAGCAACAGGTCGGAAAAGAATTCTCAAATCTCTATAGCTACTACTAGGCTCCCTCAAGGAGAATTCACTTCCCCAACAATCTCTCTCACCTAGAGAGATTTTCTCATAGGCTTGACAACCTACTTCTTCAATCCACGGGCATGAAAACCTGCCTCTTCAAACCCAAAGGCCTGACAACCTATTTCTTCAATCCACGGGCATGAAAACTTGCCTCTTCAAACCCACAGGCCTAAAAACCTACTTCTTCTGTTCAACTTTTGAGTCAAATGGGTAATGGCGATGGAAGCAACAGTACTCAGGTATGGCATAGATGATGGTAGCAAAAGCCAGCCATTAAGGCAGGGTGCCGACTCAAGCAAGTGCAGGTGCATGCAAGTTACAAAGGTTGACGATGGAGAGAATGACTGCGTGCATGAATGGTTGAATGCATGAGGAAAATATCCCCAAAATAGA
Organism: Picea mariana; assembly: GCA_032191745.1. Taxonomy (NCBI): domain Eukaryota; kingdom Viridiplantae; phylum Streptophyta; class Pinopsida; order Pinales; family Pinaceae; genus Picea; species Picea mariana. The sequence continues at coordinate 139,208 of JASDQU010107492.1, read as the reverse complement.
CTAATTCCCCACATATATTTGCATGTGCCCTCGATGACACATGGCTCTCTAGGAGCATGTTTTCTCTCCACTTGGGATTCATTCACCTTCCCATAAGAACTTAGGATAAAACAATTATTCTCACCATAATATTTAGGAATAATATTATAATATTCCTTTGGCAATAATCCCTCTAGATTATCCCCCTTTCTAGGCTTGTAGCCCCTCCCTTTCCCTTCCTAGTGGAGTTTAATCCCCCATTCTCTTTTATCATGGTCATTATACATGCAATGATTTTTATATTAATGATATGAGTGTTTACATATACAAAAATAGGCTCATTGGCCTTTAACATCTAGGCTCTCTGGCCTAAACATCGCATAAGCCTCCTAGCTTAAAATCACTTGGCTCACAAGACTACAAAACATGTTTACAATTTAGCAGGGGCTCGGTCTTGGGGTATTACACATAGGTTTCTAGGAGCAAGGAACACAGGTATCTTATTTGCATGTCCAAAATGAAGATACAATCATAAAAAATAGATTATTCGCTAGTAATACTTCTTACTCATAACTACTTCGAGTGGAAGATAAAAATTCTACATCAACTCAGATGTAGAGGCTTGTTATAGATTACCATGGCTATAGATGTTGAGCCAACCTATTCTATTCATAAGAATAGGTATCTCAACTGCATGGATGAGGATTATGACCTCCTTTGTGTGTCTATGTCCCATGAGATTTTGTTTCCCATTTAATCTTGTACCACACCAAATGAGATTTGGACAAATTTGGAGGACCTCTTTGGAAAATGGGATGAAATGAGAGGCCATATACTCAAGGTTGAGCTAAATTTCTTAGATCTAAGGAATTTTGACAACATCCAATAATTTTTTATGAATTTCAATTCCCTCCTCCTTCATCAAAAGGGATGTAGAATAGACAGATCCACTAAACACAATCACTTAATCTTTTTGTCTTAGAAAATTTTTTTATGGATTGTGTTTTTTTCATCTCATCATTTCATACAAATAGATTCACTTCAAGAGCATCCTAGAAATGTAGACATTGGATCAATTTATTGAATCCCTCATGCATGATAAAGATAAGCTCATCAAAATGGGGATAATCAAGGGACCCAATGCACATGCACTTCTTGTGCATGAAAGAAACAATACATGCAATATGAATACCAAGCAAAAAGGCAAGGGAAAGTCACATGCAGATCCAAATAAGGAAGGGAACTCCAAACCCTTCAATGATTCCTAAGGCTCCAAAGGTGGAAAAGGAAAGAAAAGGAAGAAAAAATGAAGTTAATGCAACCACGCTTATCATCCTAGGTCCGCATGTAAGAATAAACATATTGATCAGATGGCACAGATTCTTCAGAAGAAAAACCTCAGAAATCACATTCCTGAAGCTACCAAGAAGAAGCTGGAAGATTGTTGGTGCGTAAATATCTTTAATGCATATCTCACACTCATTTAAATGTCAATCTGGGATTCGTAATCGAAAGAATCGTTACACTATATGTGCCGAGAAAAGTAACCTACCTATGTCTGTTGCATATAGGAAATAATTAATAACATAGAAATCTTGTTTCTAAGATTTCTAAATACTTCAAAGTATTCTCTGAACCTAGAAGAGAAACTGATAATGAAACTTAAACAAACAATAAATCAAAGAGATGTTGTCCTAGAGAAACAAGTCTGTTCATTTCAGGCGCTTGAATTGAAAAGATGAACTTTAAGAATCTTGTCTCCTATAGTAATTAAAATAATCAATTCCAACCATTCTCGAAACAAAATCCAACTTCAACCTCATGTAATTCAATCAAACCAACACAAGGGAAGTTTAGTATAACTGAAAGACTTTATTACAGAGCATGAAGATGAAATATAAAGTCTCCTGGTCCCTTGCGATACTAGGTCTACTACAGTCATAAACTCAAAATATCAGTCCCACACTTCAAATTATGAAATATCTACCTTCAACATCTGAGAGTGAAATTCTATTCGATCTAACACTTTCTTATTCACACCAATCCAAAATTATTAACTCAATGCTCAATCCTGAAAATGAATTAAAGACCAATCACACACACACTACTGTAAACTATCCACACAAACACACAGAATGTATACAAGGAGGTTTACCTTAGTTGGGGCGGTGGGCCCTTGCCGAACCAACAAGGAACCTCTTAAGGAAGTAACAGAAAAAAACTTTTCACTCACATCCAAGAATTGACATAAAAGATCTTTTGTATTAATTCAGCTGGTAAATTGGATCAACATTCTTTTACTTCATACATGACAATGATAAGTATTGTCTGGTTCTTACAGTATACTTTTTTACATTCGCTATTATCCCCTTGCTATCATCTGTACAACATTCCTTATAAAAGGTAAGCTGATACTATCAATATCTATGGATAAACATTAAACAGTCTAAGAGATTTCACATTTAAGATTTACATTGAATTTTTAGGAATCGACTCCATCCTCATGACACGAAGTGCATGAGCGATGGAGTCTCTTGCAACTGGAAAACTGACTTGGGCGCTTCTATCCAACTATCTTCTTGAAATATTCACCATTATTTTGGTCCAACTGACGCATTCTAGAAACAAAGGTTCTGGTTCCGGATTGCACACAATCACGAGTCTAGTACCGGAATAGAGAAGAGCTGGTAGTACTGGAATAGCACACATCTTGGTATTGGATTAAAACTGTCTTGGGTACTGGAATAGATTTGGTACCGGATTACACGGTGTATGGTAGTGCCGAATAGACTGCTCATAAATCAAATCATTAGGACTATACAAAATAAAACACTTTCAATCGAATTAATTTAAGAAAGTTAAACAAACATGCTTTAAATCATCAATTACCTCTTGCGGACATGACATAGCTATTAGGCATGTGTTTTGGGAGGGAGTAGTCTAGTATAGGTTTATAACAGAGGAAAAACGACTTAGATAGAGGGTAAGATAGGGCATTATCTATGTCAAAATAGAGACTCAACAAAGATCAAGCAAAACAAGGTAACTCTCATGCACTAATTTCCATTAAATATTCTCCTGATGCATGGATATTAGATTCAGGTGCATCCTGTTACACACCAAAATGTCACACTTAAGTATCGCACCTACTTACGCCTAAGTTTTGCAAGTGTCGTAAAGTGTCTTATGCACCTTACTAAGTGTCACATTCACTTTACTAAGTGTCACAACACCTTGACACCATGAAAGAACATTTATCGCAATCCCTACTCAATGTGGTGGAGAAATATATCATATGAAGGTCAAATTACTATGTGCACATGAATTATTTATTATTATTCATAAAAAAGATATTAATTTAGTGTGAGAATACACCTCACATTTAGTTTCCTAATCTCAAGGAGAAGTTGAGAATCTCATGGATGGTTGAGAGATTTTCTCAAACCAAAATCCTAATTCCGTAGATCTTGAGAGATATTTCCTTTTTAAAATCATTGAGAGATATTTTCTCCCGAAAATCCTTGAGAGATATTTTATCCCTAAAAATCTTGGAGATCCCAATTTATTGGATCTAGTGAGTGATATTATCCATGGTGGTTAAGCCTCTAAATGCTATATAATGATGGAATTCCATGGTGAAGGGGGGAACAACTCAGGTATCAAACCTTTGGTTCTGGAGGAAGCATCAACATTTTGATGTCAATATTCATGCAAGGGTTGGACAAGGAGAGCTTGGATAAGTGACTGCATTTTCAATCATGCTTTGTAAGTGACTTCTTTGGATTTCCAATTAATATCAACTTATCCTATTCCCTTCAAGTTCATGTATTCTACATTTGCTTGTCTATTTTTGTTTTAGTATTCATAGAGATATATTCTTTATATAATCATCTAGAGTAGGAGGAAGATTTCCTTTGCTAGTATTTGGAGGATTCCATTTTCGTTGAGGATCTTGGAGATCAATCCCAAGGATTGGAGCAACGAGGACAAACATAGCAACAAGGTACGCTACATTCTTCTTCTCTCTTGCTTGATTGGCTCAGTTAGATCTATGGGGAATGTAGTGACCACTTGTTCACTTCTGTATTTGGACCTAATATAGGAGTCTTGGTCCAAAGGGTAGATTAGTCTATCCATAGGGTAATATTTCTCACAACAGAAAAATGGTGACTCCATTAGGGAATGACTTTGACTAGTTTTTCCTCTATTTCATCTTATATCCTTTGTTTATGATTGGATATTTTTTTTTTGATGCTTCATTCTGATATATTTCCCTTTCATCTTCCTCATTGTAGATTTTACAGATCCATTGACTAAGTCTCTACTAATTCTGAGCTTGTGGAAGGTATTTTTTGAGCTTTTTCAGAAACTGGCACTCCCCTACAATTTACACCAGGGCGCCACTTACCCGACTGGCACTCCCCTAAGCCTCCTAGAGGGATTCATTCTCTTGACTGGTGCTCCCATAATCCTTCTATATGGCATCATTGTGCTCTTTCTCTTTGAGAATAGGGGCACCAGTCTACCTTTTTAGTTTTTTTTGCCTCTTTCTGCCTTTCTTTTCTCAGTTTTCTTTTATGGGGATTTTTTCCCAGATACTCCTATTTTGTCTTTGACATTGTTTGATTGAGACTTTGAAAGTTGTAATTTATTTTCATTTCCTTATTTGAGTCTAAAATCTCTCCTCTTTGTGATCCCCTTGGGTTAACAAGATCCCTTGGTTGATCCTTCCTTTCAGTTCTTTGATATTTGTCTCTTAAATCTTTCACATTGCTTGATTGTTTAGGATTTTTCAGCAACTAGGGTTTGCAAGGGTTTCTTGGTATTAAGCATTTTTGTCTTCACTGAAACAAATCACTTTTTTGGATGATTAGGACTCCCTTGTTTTCCACAACCCAACCTTGAAAATTGTTTCTTGTTGCTCGTGTTTTGAGTATTTTCTTGAGTGCTTGTCTTCTTTCTCTTTTACATCTTTGAGTTCTTGATTGAACAAGTTATCTCAAAATTATTTTCTTTCAGCTCTCATCATTTTGAGTGCACTTTATTTGATTTATTTTTTTGCTCATACTTGTTTGTGTCAAACATAGATCTATTTCATTCCATTTGAAAGTTTAGAATCATAAAATTTTGTATATATCCTTACATATGTAATCAAACAAATAAAGTTTTGCATTTATTAGGAAATTCTTTTTGGTACATGTTTGGAAAAAGAGTTAGTTTTGCATGTGCATTTCGGTTTTCAAAAACATTTTCTTGGTAGTTTAGCATCATCTCAATCCCAGAAATTAAAATTTGCATAGATTTGATTACTTGTTTTTGTTAAGAAGAATATAATTCTTCCCCTTCCCATACATAGAATTCATCAAAAAGAGAAAATTGCATCTCATTCTTTTTCATTCTATTGGATTTGACTCTCTCACACATCATCAATTTCATCTGTTGGAATTTTAAATTTTCTAGTTACACAATTACAATTACTTAATCCAATAGCAACTGTAGTAGGATCACTTAAACATAGATAGTCACAGATACAATAGAACACAAATATTATCCTAGGAAAACCTCATGGGGTAGAAAACCAAACAACCAAAATCCTCAATATAGATTCCTTCAACCAGTACAATGATGCAGTATAGCTCTCCAAGAAAAACCAAGACCAAAACACCAAAAGAACCATTCTCCAAGACTTGTGCGCTAGACCTTCTTATGTTTTCCAAGATGCAGAAGAGAAGTGTGTGAGAGTGTGTCCAAATGAGAGGAACCTATCCTCTATTTATAAACAACAATGTCTCTTGAAGAGACATGAATATTGACCTAACTAACCCATAAAATAGGGTTGACTAGCCACAATGGGGATTTTTACAATTATAAGTAAAATACCAATAATATAATAATTTATGTTGAACGAACTTGTACAATATAATTATAATAACATTTTAAAGGTTTGACTAAAACAAATAGACAAGAATATCTTCCATAGTTACATCAAAAATATTAACACTCCCTCTTAACTAAGAAGGTATTCTTTACAGAAACAGACTCTGAGTCTGATACCACACAAGATCACATCCATTAACTATTTAACATGTGAATATATACATCCTCATATATCCATAGTGCAACATGAATTAAACCCATGCAACCAAGGTCTGTGGGTATCTCTCAATAGATAAAACATGTCCCTAGGACATCCACTCCTTGCAATGCATCAATACCTGATCATGTGCACTCATGTCTCAGTACCAACCCTTTTTCATGCTAGATGAGACCCACTAGAATCAGTGCCAACCCTTTTTCATGATGGATGAGATTTTTCCATACTCAGTGCCATCCCTTTTTCATGTTCGATGAGTTCCACCTGTCACTCCCTCTAAAGAGGCACCACACCAAGCTTGTCCATGAAGTACTCAAACTTCGTCCTCAACAACATCTTAGTGAACACATCCACAACCTGATCCTAGGTAGTCATGAATTGGAGCCTCACTTCTCCCCTCTATACCATATCCACGATATAGTAGTATCTGATCTCAATATGCTTCGCCCTGTAATGGAACAATGGGTTCTATGACAACTTCATGCAACTCTGGTTGTCACACCAAATGCAAGTCACCTCCAATCTGAGACCAAATAACCCAGAAAATAGCTTCTGAAGCCATACTTCTTCTCTGCTCGCTGCACATGCTTCCACATACTTAGATTCAACCATACTAAGTGCCACACATGAATAATTTTTGCTGCTCCACGAGACCATACTGGAGCCAATACTGAAATAGTATCCGGAAGTGCTCTTCCAATCATGAATATTGTGAGCCCAATCTGAATCTGAGTAGCCATACAATACAAACTCATGGTGAGATCTATACTAGAGACCATGATATAGAGTACTCTTAAGATACCTCAACACATATTTTACTGCAACCAAATGAGCATGTCTAGGTTGCTCCAAATTTTCACTCAGGGTGTTCACAACTAAACATATATATGGTCTTGTGTTCATCAAATACATCAACGAGGCCACTATCTGCCTATATAAGGTAGAATACACAATCTCTGAAGTTGTATCCTGCAACAACTTAAGGTTTGATACCATTGGGGTAACCATGGCCTTACAATCCAACATATCAAACCTCTTCAAGATTTCCAAAACATACTTTCCTTTATTTAGGAAAATACCATCCGATCTCTGCCAAACTTCTAGTACTAAGAAGCAGTGCATCATTACTAAATATTTCATCTCGAATTTTGCAGCCAATTTTCTCTTAAATTCAGTTATGAGATTTTCTTCACCTGTTAGAAACGGGTCATCTACATACATCACTAGAATCATTAGTTCACCATCCTCAACCTTAAAGTAAAGGTTAGGATCTGCACTACTCTTGGTAAAGCCCAATCTCATAAAAAAAAAATTCAATCCTACCATACCATGCTCTGGGTGCCTGCTTCAATCCATATAAATCCTTCTTTAATCTAAACACATGAGTCTCCTTGTCATGTGTCTCGAATCCAAGTGGTTGATCCAAATAAACTTCCTCTTTTATTTCACCATTCAAGAAGTTTGTATTTACATCCATCTGGTGCACCTTCCATTTCATCATAGTGTCCAATGAAAGTATAGTCTTGATCGAGGTATATCTTCCTACGAGAGAAATTTTTTCTTCATAGTCAATCCCTTCCTTCTAAGAGAAACATTAGGCCACAGATCTTGACTTATATTTTTCAATACTACCATCAGTTGTGTGTTTTGTCTTGTAGATCCATTTCAAACTCTCTACATATTTTTCCTTTGGTCTGGGAACCACATCCCAGACATCATTCTGCATAATGGACCTATTCCTATACCATGGCATATTTCCATACTTGATTTTCTGTAGCCTCTTCATAACTAAAAGGTTCTACATCCATTATGTCACACAAGCATGCCAAGTAGTTGGAATATGGCTTCAGCTTCTTACTTTCCTTGAATTTTTTTTCTAGGGCACCAATTCTTTCCGCATCTATGATAAGATATTGTGCCCAAGCTGGTCTTCTATTGTGGGAAGGTATCTCAGCTGGTTTCTGAGGTTATACCATGTCATGATATTTTGGAATGACTTCCTCTGGTTCAACTACCTTTGGAACTTTAGGAACTCCATTCTCTTCTTCATGTGACTCTTCTGCATAGATCTATTTAGATTTACTGAATGCTGCATTCTCATCGAAGGTTACATGTTGGTTGATATCCACTTTTCGGTGACCAGGAATGTATATCCTGTAAGCCTTTGATATGTAATTGTAACCAACAAATATGCCCTTCCGTCTGGAAGAGTCTAAATTTATCCTCTTTTCCTTGGGGACATGAACAAATACAAGGCATCCAAATATTCTGAAATGGTTGAATTTTGGCTTCTCTCCTGAAAAAATTTCCTTGGGTGTCTTGTTTTCAAGCACCTTGTGAGGACTTTTATTCTACATGTACACTTCCATATTCACTGCTTCTGCCCATGCATAAGAATATCTTGATCATGGATCATGGCCTTTACTACTTCCATGATTGTCCGATTCTTCCTTTCAACTATTCCATTCTGGTGAGGGTTACAGGGAGTAGAAAGCTCCCTCTTAATCCCAACCTCCTTGCAATACTCCTTGAATTCTTCTGAGGTGAATTCACCTCCATTTTCTAATTGCAAGCTCTTTATTTTCCATTCTGTCAAGTTTTCTACTAGATCCTTGAACTCTTTGAATTTTCAAAAAACTTTATTCTTTTCTTTTAAAAAATAAATCCAAGTTTTATGTGAATAATCATCAATGAAATATAAATAATATACATACGTACTTAGTGAAGTTGTCGACATCGGTCCACATACGTTTGAATGCACGATGTCAAAAACTTCTTTGGCTCTACTATTGGTATTGGGAAAGGAGTGCTTCACGTTATTTCCATGTGCACGTCCTTTGCACACACCATCTAGTTCTACTTGGATTTCTGGAAGACATGTCACCATTTTTCTCACATTTGGAAGAGATTTTTAGTGTAGCTAAGAAATTCTCCTATTCCATAGTTCACTGGGATTCACAATATCATGAACCATTACAGATACTGAATGTCCTTTTAATTTGTAGAGTCCTCCTTCTTCAACTCCAATCACTATTTCATCATAAAGGGCCTACCCTCTAGGCCACATAATAACTTGACCATCAGTAAATGCTACTCTAAATCCTTTCATGTCCAATGCTGAAATTGAGAAAATATTCTTCTTTAAACCTAGAACATAGAGAACTTCCTTCATATTCATTGGCTTTCCTGAGTTTAACTTTTAAGAATATTCTCCAACACCTTTGATTGGATACTGATAGTCATCACCCAATTTCACCTTGTGAGGTTAATCTTTATGAATAGGTTTAGATAAGGAGTCTTCATAGCCTGTCATGTGGTTGGAAGCACCATTGTCTATCAACCAAGTGTCACTTCCATGAGTAACAATACATGTGAGGGTTGAGATAAGAACATAATCCTCATCACTTGATTCATATTTCTTTGCAACCTTCTTGGGAGGATCATCATCTTCAGTTGTGTGATCTTGATGCCTCTTACTCCCTTTCCTATTCTTAATTTCCATAATGAGGGGGTAATCCCTAACAAAGTGTCCCAATTCCTGAAAACAATAACATATGATCTTTGAGTTTTCTCTTTGACCCATCTTAAACTTCTTAGGTAAAGAATGATCCTTCTTGTTCTTTCCTTTCCTAGTGTGGGCAGCTAGGGCTTGATCTTCATCTGCCATATTTTCTTCTCTTGTAGTTGTCCTAGCTTCTTCCTCGTTACAATCTTCCCAAATCCCACTGAACTTGGGAATATTCTTTCTTGAACAAATTCCTTGGATGAATGCATCCCATGATCTTGGGAGGCCATCCAAGGTAGTCATCACCATCTATTCTCCTTCTATTGAGTCACTAATGATTTCTATCTTCTCCTTGATTTGATTCACTCTTGATAATTAGGAGTGAATGGTTTATGATTTCTTCATTTTCAAATTATTCAACTGATATCTCATAGTCATTCTTCGATTTATGTTTCTTCCCTCAAACAAATGAGTTAAGGTCTCCATCATTTTCTTTGGAGAATATAATGATGATATATGATGGATAAGGTGGTCCTTAATGGAATATATAATAATCCTTTTTTCTCTCACCATGTCCTTCTTATATTGCTCATTAGCTTCATCTCCTTGAGGTTCTTGAACCTATTCTATAATGAACTTATCGATTTCATGTTATTCAATAAGGACGGTTACTCTGTACTTCCAGGCCCTGAAGTTATCACCTCCATATAGCTTCTTATCGATCTTTGTTCTAGTATTCATCATGCCTTATGATGGTCTTGGTTTTTCTGGAAACTGTCTCTAGACTGAAAACGACTCCCTTTTAGGCTTCTAGATCTGCAATAGGCTTATATTTAGTCCGGCTCTGATACCATGTTGGAATTTTAAATTTTCTAGTTACATAATTACAATTACTTAATCTAATAGAAACGGTTGTAGGATCACTGAAAGATAGACAAGCACAAATACAGTAGAACACAAATATTATCTTGGGAAACCCTCATGGGGGAGAAAACCTAGCAACCAAAATCCTCAATATAGATTCATTCAACTAGTACAATGATGCACTATAGATCTCAAAGAAATACCAAGATCAAAACACCAAAAGAACCAGTCTCGAAGACTTGTGCGCTAGACCTTCTTATGTGCTCCAAGATGCACAAGAGAAGTGTGTGAGTGTGTGTCCAAATGAGAGGAACCTATCCTCTATTTATACACAATAGTGTCTCTTGAAGAGACATGAATCTTGACCTAACTAACCCATAAAACAGGGCCAACTAGCCACAATGGGGACTTTTACAATTATAAATAAAATACCAATAATATAATAATTTATGTTGAGTGGAAATGTACAATATAATTATAATAACCTTTTAAAGGTTTGAATAAAACAATATACAATAATATCTTCCATAGTTACACCAAAAATATTAACATCATCTCCATGAACCTATTGAGTAAAATCCATTAAAATAAACTATGCGCTAATAAAATCAACTAGAACATTTTTTTGATTTAAGCACACCAACGATAGTACATGATTAAGGTATTTGGACTAGGAAAAGTGATTAAATTGTCCAATAATACTAAACAGACTGTAGAGCACTAAAGAGTGAAAAAATTCAAATTTTGTATAAGCATAACTGTGAACCCCCTCTCACACAAGGGTTAAACATGAGGTCATGTGCAAGAGAGCAATGGAGATTACCCCTCCAAAGCTTAACCAATCGTAGCAGACATAACATATATTGGGGTTTTTTCCTGAGAAACCACTGGTTTCATTTGGTCTCGGTGCTTCATTATTCCTGAATCCATTTAGGGTCCTCAAGAGTCTTATCAGTCCACTTGTATTCAGTTCTCTTGAAGAGCTTCAAACTTTGATATGCTACCCATATGTTTGGTCCCGACTATCAACTATACCCACCTAGAGGTTGAATGTGAGTTGGTATCCATAGTGGTTTTTGGTTAAGATGGATGACTTCTCTCTACTACCTGCGTCGTAGACCTAGGGTTAATATCTTTAAGGGTACCAAAAAACCCTAAAACTATCAACCCTTTTGGTAAACCAGAAGGCAACGTAGTACACAGAGTGCACTGTGCAGTCTCACTGGAGATAGCTTTAAATGGGTGCCTATAAAACTTAGGTTTTTACAGCCTAGGATTGAGCATGAGATAGGGGATCTGTATTCTGAGCCATTAATTATGATTTTTATTACGAACTGTTGTTATCCTATTTTAGATTTGAATCTACGTGGTATCTTTTCGTTATATTCCCACAACAATTAACCAAGAAATATAATAACTCATTCATTCATTGCACACAACATTTAACTACTAAAAATATGGCAAAGATATGCATGCATTCATCACATTACACAAGTATTACCGTGGTTCACCCCCTCCAAGGCTACATCCACAAAGATTTGGCTCTTGGCTCTCCTATTATGACAGTTCTGCACTTCTCGCACCTCACGCTTACAACTCTCCTTAGATGGGTAAGATCTCTATGAGGCAAACTAGATCTCACCAGGATCCTCGGCCTGCGATATAATCCTCGAGATCTACCTTTTCTCTTCCACTTAGCTTACTTTCTTTACAAAAATAGTACATCTAATCAAAAAAATTACATAGAAACAATCTCAAATCTACAAAAGTAGTAAAGCTCAACCTCAACGAACCTCTCCGAAATCTTCTATGATACCTTCGTATCTATATTTATATATCTCGAGCTTTTTATCCATTTACACAAAAACCTTACAAAAAAACTAACCCTACTATCATTAGGTCTTCTTTCTTTGCATGTGTTCATTGCTTCGTTCCAGCTGTCACCTCCTTCTTGCATGCGCATGTGATGTGCTTCTTGCCAGTTGTCACTTTCCTCCTGCATGCTTTCTTTCCCACAATTGCTCTTCCAGCTGTCATTCTTCTTTGTGCACACTTTCTTTCCCACTTTGGCCTGCTGCCAACAGTTGGGCTCCCACAAGGTGATGAACTGGGGCAGATGTGCCCCTTGTGGAGTAGTTCTTGGACATGTCGCTTGATCTCCTCATTCTCTAACAGAGAGCGGCAATAGACTGCCCCCTTGGGAAACAATGCGTCATGGGTCAGATCGATGGGGTTCTTGACCTAGCAGTGTAGGGGTACCCCGGTAGGTGAGGAGAAGATATCTAAGTATTCTTCCATGACATTATCTACTTGCTTCTGCTGTGTGGAGAGTTTGGCCGTAGAGACCCTGGATGTGGCTGTGATCTTTCACTTATTCTGAGAGCGAATMATGAAGAAGAGAAACTTCCCCATATGAGAGATGACCTTATTGCATTTCTTAGCAGAGATCAAGGAAATAGCACTAGGTGGGATTGCCTCGGGTATCCTATACAATTTCCTATTCAAAGTAATAATAACACTATGAGGCCTAGACTCATATACAACATAATGTTTCCATAAATAAGGTTGGCCCAAAAGAACATCACAAACTTCGAGAGGAGCAACATCACACAATACCTCATCTTTGAAGGGCTTGATGTCATACGATAGTTGACACTGTTGGCTGATGCGGAGACCGCTTTCTTAGCGGAGCCATCCAATGGTGTAGGGTTGTCGGTGCGACATTGTCAGAAGGGTCAGCCACTTGATGACCTCTACTGAGATGAGGTTCTTCTGGCTACTTCTATCAACAATGAAGTGCAGTGGGGTTCCTTTTACCCACATTTGTGAATGGAAGAGGCGTTCTCCTTCTTTTGGCTCATCTGGTTCACCAGGCTAGAGCTTGCTAGTAGCAATAGTGGCACTGGGTTCCATGTCAATGATCCGTATTCCCCTTTATGGTTCTGGCTTAGAGTCAAAATCCGCATCTAATTCAGAGGCTTTCACTTTGGCCACCAGCGACTACTTTGAGAGGCAATCAACAATGTTATGCCAAGGGATCTTGTGAAAGTTGCACCACTTCCCGGTATCTTTCTTTGTCTTTCCGGTGTCCTTATTTGCTTGCGGCTTGGACTGGTTGTCCTGATACTGTCCATATTTTCTCTATCCTTTTTTTTGTGGGTTGGGGCTTCCCTTTCCTGGCTTTTGTTGTGAGGGTTTCCCAGGCCCAAATTGTTGCGTCTTTTGTTTGAGATTCTACTCGATTTTGATGGCATATCGGTAGGCCGCGCCCAAGAATGAGATGTCCAGAAATTCCATTTCATTCTAGATGTATATATGGAGAGCACCGTGATACTTGAGCATCATATGTCGCTATGAATATTTGATACCCAACTTGGTGTGCAAGGTATGGAATATATTTGTGAAATTTGGCACTGCTTGGTCTCTTTCTTGCTGTAATGTGGTCCATTTGGTATACAAGTCGTCATAACTTCCAAAAGGGTAGTATTGTTTCTTAATAGCATCCCTGAAGGATTCCCAGGTGTCCGTGACTATAAATAATGAGGGTTCCTCTGTTTACTTTTGCTCACAGAAATTTTCCCACCAATCTTTGACATGGGAAATGACCTTGAGGAGCACAAAAGTAATCTTTTCTCTGTTCGAAAAGTTATGGATAGGAAAATACCCTTCTAGTAGATTCAACCACTTGTCTACAACATCTACGTCTATATAACCTTCAAATATATGAATATCGAATTTTATTTGTACCTTGAAGGGGGCGGGGCCTCCGCTCGAAGAAGATGTGTCGCCTGTTGGTAGCCGTCGAAGGATTTGCGCTAAACTATCCATCATCTCATTCCTCTGTTGCATGAGGGATTCCTCAATAAACAGTTTGAAAGGATATCCTATCCCGTCATATTTATTTTCTACTTCCATGAGAGGTTGCTTGGGCGTGCGAGATCTTTTTTCCTCAAGAGAAACAAGCTCGAGACCCAACTCTTTGTACTCTGACCTCGTTGGGGACAAGCATTAAGACGATAAGGAGTAGACCGCTCTCATACCACTAATCTGGATATTATGAGAAAAAAAAATGAATATAGATTATTAACAGGTGCTTAACACAAAATAACAGAGATACAGTAAACCTGGTTTTCTATTCAATAACGAAATAAGCTGAAATTGTAAAATGCAGCGGAAACAAGCTTGTTGGAATGGTGGCGGCTTATCTCTAAGAAGAGATGTGACAGATGTGCTCATTCACAAGAAGATGATTACAATGAGGCTCTAAAGGCATTTTTACAATAACAAGGAATGCCAAAAACCATAAACATCCAAAAACCTAACCCTAGGAGATGAAGTGCCAAAAGTCATGTGGGACTTGTTTGGGTAAGTTAGTACATCAACTTCCTGGGGTCGTAACTTTTGCATACGATCTCCGTTTTAGGAATATGATAGCCCGTTGGAAAAGTATCGTCGAGGAGATTCATTTTAGGCACAATATTGAAGGAAATTCCATATTGCAAACCTATTTTCCCAAAAAACATCGTTTAGGGCCTCAAAACAACTTCGGAAGTGAAAAGTGCTAAAATAGTAAATTACCAAAATTGCCAAAAAACTATTTTGAGCCAGTTGGAAAAGGTGGGTGGCCACCGAAATTCACCCGGACCAATGGAAAACTAGGAAAATGAATTTACGTAGGTGGACAACCCGGGAAACCACCATATATGGGAGGACCATCTAGTTTTGTCGTCTCGATGCAACCTGGATTTGGTCATATTGGTGTTTCCATGCCATATGGTTACCACCAGTATCCACATGCTAATCGACAAATTCCATTCTTTTCTACATTAGATCTTCCAGATCTGTTGTGTTTGACAAATGATCAAATTCATCATGCCCCATTTTTGGCCCACCATCCCAGCCAAATTATCATCCGACATCCAAAAATTCAATGGAAAACCTGGGGAAGATCCTAAAAATCATGTTATGACTTTCCATTTATGGTTTTCTTCCAACTCTTTGATGGGCGATTATATTTTTCTTAGAATTTTTGAAAGAAAAATTACAGGTGTCACAACTAAATGGTATATTGAGCTACCGCGTAACTCCTTTGGTGACTTTAATTCTCTTTCCATGGATTTTTTGACACATTTTAAGTTTCCTATACGGTATGATACTGATACAGATATTTTGACTTCACTCCAGAAATCCTATTCCACCCACATATTTGATCATATTCATGAGTGGAGACGACGGGTACGGTTGATTAAAGATCCAATTCCAGACCAACTCCTTATGGATTGGTTTTCAAAGTCGCTCTTTCCTCCCATTGCCCATGATGTTGCTATGGGAAACATTGTTACTGAAGAGCAGGCTATTAGCCATGCAAAATATTTGGACTTGGTATATTCCCAGTCTAACACACTTTATGATCTGATCCCTCATGCTCCTCATATGTCAAATGATCCATCAAGACCCCCTCCAGAACCAAGTTCCATTTCAAACACCACAAATACTTCCGCTCCTACTCAAACCTCTTAGGTGAATGTTGTCCAATCCACTTCATCTCAACAACCAGGAGGTAGGAATAAAAAAAAGGGTGAATCCAAGAAATCTTCTGACCAGTTGGATTCTACAAAGACTGTTGATACTCAACTAAATAGGAAGAATAAGCTTCCTTGCATGATTTCTGAGGAAGACCACCACACAAAATACTTCCCGCATCCTGAGGTTGTCACTAAATTTCTGAAGGGTACCTCCCAACCAGTTCAACAAAAAAATATAGTTGCACTAAATTCTTCCCCTCCACAAAGGGGCAATGTGGGTCATTCCCACCATGGGGATGATTCCACAAGCACCTCAAAGGTGTACATGTTTAATACGGTTAATGTACTGACTCGAGTGAATACTTATGAAACTCCTCTAGGCTATCAAGCTAAACAAAAGGTTATCGATCAACCCTCCCTATCCACTCCTCTTCCATATTCCAATCCTCTTCAGATTGATAAACCAATTTTTGATGCAGTCTTGTGCCTGCCCAAGAGAGTAATTAGAAAATCGACATTTAATCCAAATTTTCGCGCTACCCAAAGCTACAAAATCATTGAATATTTGGCACAAGTGCCTTATACTATGTCAACCCTCAAATTTATACAACACTTCCCAAATCAATGTAGAATCTTGTTGTCATCCATTGGATCTATGGATCTAGAGGAATCAAATATGATTACGTTTAATATGGACTATTTTAAGGAGAGGCTCTCCCACCACTTAGAATTCCAAATTCAAAATTTGGTTGGTGGAAAGAACATCCATCGTACTATTTTGAATGAAGGAACCTCTACCTGTGTCATGTATATTCCTTGTTGGAGAGCCCTCGGTTCTCCTAAACTTAGCCAGTCCCCTACCACCCTGAAAGCATTTCATGGATGTGGTTTCCAACCTCACAGACTCTTGCAATATTTTGTAGTGACATTGAAGGCTAAGATTGTTTCAGTCGATATCGAAGTGGTTGACGTGCCCCTAGATTACAATTTGTTACTTTTTCATAGTTGGTTCTATGTGATGATCGTCATCGCATCTACGTTGTTTCATATATTACGATTTCCCCATCAAGGAAAAATTATCATTATTGACCAACTTGACTATATAACTCCAGATCTCCCTAATGTTGCAGCGAATAATGTCCCTTTTCTAGGATAATCTAGTATCAAAAGTGTAGGAGTAGGTCTCCTTAAGGATTCCTTGCTCATGGGGATTTTTCCTTTTCCCACTCCTGCCACCCCAGAGGTTTCCTAGTTAAATATGATTTTGACTCAGGTTCGACAATCCCTAGAATCATATGATCCTTTGGTAGTTACTAGTCTCGATGAGCATAGTTCTATTCCTGTTTCAAGCTCATTAAAAAATGAAACAGACGCTTACGAGCATATTTCATTGTCTCTTTCAAGCTTGTTAAAAAATGAAATAGACCCCCCTCCATTTGAATCGATTCTTACTCTAGATTGAGTACTTGAACCGTCTTTTCCTGTACCTAGTGAAAATATTCCTATTAGTAACAAGACGACTAAACAAGGAAAGAAGAAGAGTCACCAGAGAAAAAGACACTTAGGGGAAAGGTCTCCAGCTTGTAGACATCATGTTGGAGTGAAGCCATCGGCTTCTACCAAAGAAAATAGGGTACAAATACCTCTATAGAGACACACTTCTAGGAGTGATCCTTGATTGGGGGTTGTTCCGATCATAACGTAGCAATCTTTTCTAGAACGATCTTAGTCTTTGTTCTTTCTCGTGATCGTAAATACTTGAGAATAGGTTACCGAGCTCAGCATTTTTTATTTATCCTGCTCATTAATACATGAGAATAGGTTACTGAGTACACTTTTATCTCTGTTTTGGACTCATAAAAGCTATACAAAAAAGGAACTATTTGGATTCTCCTTTAATCTCTGTTCATACTCCCTAAACATGAAAAGATTTTTGAGTGAGATTGCTTCCTTTCAGTCTTGTTAAAAGGTTTTAAATGGAATATTTCAAGTGGTATTTTATCTCGTTTTCAGCCTCACAAGACTAATTACGAAAAATAAATACTCTAGTCAAGCATGATTAGAAGAGTTCTCCTCTATATTTTTTTTAACCTTTTTCGAGCTAGGGAGACTAAATTTATGAAAAATTCATTCATGGAGTCATCTTTAAGTTCTTTTCAGACTCTCTAAATGTGAAAACCATTGATTTTACCTTCTTTGGGTTCGTAAAACTATGCATCGAAGGACCTATGTGATTCCAATCTCCAGGATCCATACAGTACCGAACCCCCGCTTCCTCAAGTTCGTTAAACATATGTCGAGGGAATCTTCTGAAGGATGAGCTATACCAAGCATCTGGTATCCTCCTCAAGCTCATTACAAAATAAATAGTTACTCATCAATCATGATGGGGGGGAAATTGAAGGAAGTGGGTCAAGTTTTTTGGAATCCTTTATGGAAACTATTATCGCCCTTGAACATGGAACCTATTTGTGTCTTGTCTTATAGTTGGGTAATCTACATGTCTCTAAGTCATACCAATTCCATGTCTCATTATAATTTTTTTGTTCCAGTAAAAAAGTTCTCTTATTGCCATCAGACTATGTTCTTGGTACTCATCAAATCAATGTTTCCAAGTCATTTTTCATGCCTCATCATGTTTAAGGGAAGTTTCACTTCAAACCATCCATATGCATTATTACAAGCTTCCATTTATTATGTCAGTCCATACTCATTCGATTCACCATATTACATCACTTTCCTTTGACAGTTTCTTGTTGATGATGGGTGATACATCAAGGCCCTCCTTCGATGAGTAGTTTCATGTCGACTTCAACACATTATCCAAGAATTAGACTTAGAAACCAATTATTACCTTGGGAACTACATACCTCAATGGCATGCCTCCTCACTTCTGACACTAGGTTTACATCATTGAACTATGATCGGATGTTTCCACGGATGTTCAACTTCAGCTCATTTATTCACATTCTCTGGAATGTACTAGGGTACCCTGGGAATCATTTTCATCATTGGTGATTTCCCTCACACTTGTTAATGGTATACCTCAATGACCGGTAGTCAAGTGGTTTCTACCATGTTCGACATCAAGTCATCTATTCACATGGCTATATTCATACCATATCAGGATTGGGACGAAGACCCTGGTTTGGGAACTCACTCTATTATGTGATTTTCCCAGGCTGCTATGGAGATGATTTGAGAATGTAAAATATTTTATTATAATCATCATGATGGAAATATTATAGCTATATATATTGTCACATAGATCCACATTGTATTGATTTGTGGCTATGTTTTGTCATCTCATAGCTCCACTATGTATTTTTCATGGTTTCGATAAGTTCATGTCATGGAGATATGTATCCATATTGCATCTCTGGTGGCCATATCCTTAGTCAGTATTCCCATGGATTTGCAGTGTATTGGTCAGAAGCCATGCTTTGAGTCATCTCATATTCCAAGAATAGCTATGCCTACCTCAAAAATGGAACATACTTCTATACTAACTGATGATTGTTTGCATCTTCTGCCAGGTTCTCCTACTCCAACAACCTTGCATTGAAAATTTTTTGAAGTCTTTCGGCCATCAATTTCTCTTCTAACCTCACACTTTAGGGGGCATATGTTACACACCAAAATGTCACACTCAAGTGTCACACCTATTTGTGCCTAAGTGTAAAAAGTGTCGTATGCACCTTACCAAGTATCGCATGCACTTTACTAAGTGTCACAACACCTTGACACCATGAAAGAACATTTGTCACAATCCCTAGTCAATGTGGTGGAGAAATATATCATATGAAGGTCAAAATACTATATGCACATGAATTATTCATAAAAATGAAATATATTTATTATGAGAATCCACCTGACATTTAGTTTCCTAATATCGAGGAGAAGTTGAGAATATCATGGATGGTTGAGAGATTTTCTCAAACTAAAATCCTAATTCAGTGGATCTTGAGAGATATTTCCTCTTTAAAATCCTTGAGAGATATATTCTCCCTAAAATCCTTGAGAGATATTTTCTCCCTAAAATCCTTGGAGATCCCAATTTAGTGGATCTAGTGAGTGATCTTCTCCATGGTGGTTAAGCCTCCAAATCCTATATAATGAGGGATTTCCATGGTGAAGGGGGGAACAGTTCATGTATCGAACATTTGATTCTAGAGGAAGCATCAACATTTTGATGTCAAGATTCACGCAAAGGCTGGATGATGAGAGCTTGGAGAAGTGATTGCATCGTCAATATTGCTTTGTAAGTTCCTTCTTTGTCTTTACCAGTAATATCAAATGGCCTATTCACTTGAAGTTCATGTCTTCTACATTTTCTTGTTTATTGTTTTTTCAATCTTCATAGATATATATGCTTTATATAATCATCTAGAGTAGGAGGAATATTTCCTTTTCTAGTATTTGTAGGATTTCATTTGCATCAAGGAGCTTAGAAATAAAGCCCGAGGATTGGAGCAGTGAGGAAAAACATCACAACAAGGTATGCCATAGTCTTCTTCTCTCTTGCTTTATTGGTTCATTAATATCTATAGGGAAAGTAGTAACCACTTGTTCACTTATGTCTTTGGACAAAAGATAAGGGTATTGATCCAATGGGGAGCTTAGCCTGTCTGCAGGGTAAGATTTCTCACAACAATCCCACCATATGGAAGCAACATAGAATGTTTTATCTTCTATTTCTACATGCATGGGTCCTCCCATCCTCATGGGATATGATACCCTAGTTTAGGTCATTGGCCAAGGGAGAGTAGAACTCACACATAGAATTTTTGAGAACGTCTTGCATGTTAAAAAACTCTCGATGAATCTACTCTCCGTTTATCATATAACACATTCTCGTATAGGAAAAAGGGTGGAATTCACACCTAATTCTGTAATCATATTTGATATGCATCATAATTGCATGATTGTTGTTGGTGAGGTAAACCACCAATATCATTTGTATACTTTTAGTAAAATCATTACTAAATCCGATTTTTCTTTACTACTACACATGCTAATGATACTAGTATATTATGGCATGAGAGATTCGACCATCTGAATTTCAAATACATGCAACAACTATGCAAATAGGAAATGGTCACTAGCTTTCCCAACATACACTTTTCAAAAGTAGTTTGTCAAGGTTGTGTTCTTGGAAAAAATCCTCAAGAGAAGTTTGAGAAAGGGAAAGCCTAGAGGCCTTCTATCCTTTGGAGATCATCCAAAGTGATATGATGGAACCCTTTCCTCATCCATCCATAAAAAATGAAAGGTATATGCTTACATTTATTGATGATTTCTCAACATACACTTGAGTGCATTTTCTTAGTTAGAAGTCCGAGCTTTTTTATCATCTCAAAGACTTCAAAGAACATTTAGAGACTTAGTCCAGGAGAAAGATCAAAATCCTTCGCATAGAAAATGGGGGGGGATATGTGAACCAAAATGTCAGGAATATTTGTTCAGAGGAAAGTATACAACTACAAAACAAAGTATCTTACACTTTGCAGCATAATGGAGTAGTTGATAGGAAGAACAAATCCGTCAAGGAGATGGCCACTTGCATGCTACATGCAAGATCTCTACCGCCCAAGATTTTGGCTGAGGAGCTTAACTATGATAAGAAAATTAAAAATAGATTGCCTCATAGATATGTAAAGGACCAGACTCCCTTTGAGGCATGGAGCGGAAAAAACTAAATTCACCCACTTTCAAATATTTGGATCACATGCATGGGCTCGTATACTCTCTGAAAAGAGGAAATCTTTAGATTCACAGAGTACTGCATGCATATTTGTGGGATATCTATATGGTGTGAAGGGTTAAAGGTTACTTGATCCCTCAACTGATAGGATCATCATTGAGTGCAGTGTTCATTTTGAGAAAACTCCCTTGCATGCACCATTAGAGCCACATGAAAACATCTTTGTACCACTTCCTGCACCAGAAATCAGTGATGATGAGTCTACTCACTCAGATCATGGTTCAATTTTAGATACAAATCTGATTCGGAATATGATGAGCATGCAGATGTTGAGCCACCACAGATGCCCAAGTGGGAACAAACCACCTTATAAGTAGAAGGAGACCTTGTGGGGGATCCAATATATTAGAGGAGGAAGGTGTCTCAGTTTGAGGATCCTCATCATGCACTCAAAACTACCAAACCTGTGATTCCCATGCATTTCTATATGGTTCTATATTTAGAGCCACATACATATGCATAGGCTACAGGGAATCCCTTCTGGGAAGCCGTCATGTAGAAAGAGAATAACTCTCTCCTAGAGAACCAAACTTGGGATTTGGTTCTGCTTCCTTCATACATGAAGCTTTTCATATGCAGATGGGTCTACATGACCAAAAATATAGAAAAACGACATGTGAGCAGGTATAAGAAAATATTAGTTTCCAAAGGATTTCAACAGATCCACGGGATAGACTATGATGAGGCATTTTTCTCCCGTAGCAAATATGGACTCCATACGATTGACCTTTGTCATTGCAACAACTAGGGGGTGGGAAGTTCACCAGATGGACATGAATAATTGTTTTCTTCATGAGGATATCTCAGAGGATATTTACATGGAGCATTCGCAAGGGTTCATTCAGAATTCATCCTTAGTATGTCGACTGAAGAAGTCCCTCTATGGCATCAAGAAATAATGTAAACCATGGTATGTGAAGATGGATTCCTACTTTATCTCTCATCACTTTGTCATATGCAAAGAAGATCCAAACGTCTATGTGTTGAGGACCTTAGACTCCTTTTTATCCTAGTTCTCTATGTTTATGACCTCTTGATCATAGGAAGTTTCGGCCTCATCCATTGTTGTGGTCAAAGAAATTATGCAAGATAGGTTCTCTATGGCCGACATGGGCCCAATATTTTATTTCCTTGGTCTCTAGATTATTCAGGATGCGTCATCCATCAATCTATCTCAGAATAAGTATGCCATGGATATCTTGGTTAGATTCCACATGACTGATTGTAAGTCGACATCCACACCCTTTCTTCCTGGGGTACATCTTGAGGATGCCCGAGATACACTAGCGGTAGAGAAAACCTTAATGTATCGAAAACTTAGGGGGAGCCTTATATATATCACCCACACCCAACTGAATCTCTCATATTTAGTAGGGGTAGTTTCTACATACATACAAGATCCGCATGAGCTACACAAGAAGGATGCCAAGCACATCCAAAGATATGTTCAGGGCACCATAGGTTATGGGATCCACTATGTAGCAAGTTGTGCATTGGATCTCATGGGCATCATCAATTCTAATTAAGATGGAGATAGAATAGATTGCAAGTCAACATCTGGGTATGTTCTTAGTTTGGGTTCCAGTCCCATTTATTGGTTGAGAAAAAAAAAGTCAACTATTTCTCTATCATAAGTAGAGGCCAAGTACAGAGGAGCGGTCAACATCACTATTCAAGCACTTTGGCTTCAGAACTTCTCCACCAGTCTTGGCATCCAGTTTCATAGTTCGACTATCATTTGGTGTGACAAGTAAAGTACTCTCAATTTTTGCAGAGACCCAGTGCAGTGACAACGGACCAAACACATCGCGATCTAAATGCACTACATTAGAGAACCGATACATGATAGTTTCATTGATTTGCAGTACTATCCATCCACCAAACAGACTGTAGACATATTCACCAAGAAATTTATTGAGCAAAAGTTCCACTTCCTGCATGGTCATCTTGGAGTGAAGGACACAACTGCATAGTAATTGTCTTTCCTTCTTCATTTTTTTATGCATTGTACTTTGAGGGGAGGTTTTTCCCATGAGGTTTTCCCTCTTTCCTCCATTTTTTCAGTGTTTCATTATTATATGCATTGTACAATGGGTACCTGACATGGCCTTGGTTGTCGAGACCTATTCATCATGTACACCCTAGTAGTGTTCAAGGGGAGTGTTGGAGATATTACACACTCACCTAGGTAATTATTTTCCTAAGGTTGATAGTCCAATGTTGAGAACGCTTCCTTAGATGAGAATATTCTCTCTAGAGAATATTCCCCTACAAAATAGGGTGCTCCTCTTCATTTTAGAGTTAGTTACACTTAGTTAGACTAATGGAAGTCACTCATGCATGGAAACCTTGATTTTATCACCAGTAGTTGCATGTGCTTATCTCAGTTCCACACGTGTGACTCTATTAATTGATGATTGCATGGATCAATTAACTAGGACTATGTGGCAGATTACTTCAATTTTTATTAGTGAGTGTCTTGATCTCTCTAGATCACTACTATGGAAAATTTACTTAGCCATGTAGAGTACATAATGTGTAAATAATCATTCTCTCATTAGTGAATACAATTCTATTGATTATTTTCTCTCATCTCTTCTCTCCTTCTATCAATTTGAAAGCTTTGAACAAATTGTTGTTAGCTAGATTCTCTATGAAAGTTTCACCACAATTCTACAGTTTCTTGGACCTTCTTCAGTAAAAGATAAGTCCCTTATTGTTTTCTATGAATAAGTAAAACTTATGTTCATTTTCTATTATAAAAATCATACATCATGCATAATGTGTGTAAATGTGTTTGTTATTCCATTGCATTTTAATTTTCACACTTGAACATGCATTTTATTGAATTATATTTCATCTTGGGAGGTTTAAATTGCTATTGTATTAGGCATCTAGTCTATGGGGGGTGAAAATTGGAAGCCTATATTCATAGCTACCAATCTCACAATTAGGATTGCAATATGGGGATGCTACAATATAGTACACCTAACATAATGACACAATATAAAAATATGTTGAAAATATCTTCCTTTACGGAGATGCCACATCAAATCAAGTGTGAGGATAGATCGAGTATTTAGAACCCTTGATGCCTTCTAACTTGTAGGGAAATATTACATAAATGAAAATCTTGAGATTGAAATGGAAGGTAAAGATTTTAGGATGGAATCATATGGCACAAATCCCCTTGATATGAATCTTTTTAGTTTTCAAATATCCGATTTTTTAGTGTTTTATGAACATTGATATGAACCAGAAAAATTAAATGCCAAAAGGAAATAAACACAAAGGAAACTTGGTATTCTCATATTTTACACTTTGTCTTTTTACATAAAAAACACTAGAAGTAAGGCTGAAATAATATCTTTCTAAACCAAAAACAAATCAAGTTGAACCACTCATATATACAACAAAACTAAAAAATAAATATGAAAGTAAATAAGTGAAAATATTGTTGTTATATTTCAACCAACATGCAGATATAATAAAATAAGACCATGTTTTTGTTCACGTATGTTTCAAATTTTGTATTTTATGCCTCATAGGGAAAAAAAACTTAATAAGAAGAAGAGAAGGAACCTATAACAAAAAAAAACCTCGTCTCTTCTTTTTAAAAGTAAATGTCATCAAATAACATATAATTCTTACCATTAGGCATGTCTGATGTAATTGTCAAAGAGGTTATCTCCCCTTATCTCAACATTTTCAAGACTATGCAAATATTAGGGTTCAAGGCCACAGTTTAAAATTTAAGAAAGACTCGTCATGGTTATGGGAGGTTATCACTTAATTATCTATAATAATATGTATTGTTGGATAGTCGGTTTCCATTGATGTCAACGAATATTGGATTGGTGTCAACCGGTGTGATGGGTGTATTTGGAGAAGTMTCTAAAGTGGTCCCCTTATGGTGTATCTCTAAGAATGGAACTCATGGTAAGATGCTTTGAAGAAATATACAAGAAACCCCTAAGCATGGTCAAGGATCCCATAGYTGAATGAGGAATTAGGTCATGAAGGATGGAGTAAATGAAAGTAAATCACTCATGGATGGAGAGTACTCACCGTACCATTTTCGGTGATATGTGGAACACCACGTAGTTCCTCATGGTTAGGGAGATATGGCCTTGTAAAGTTGTAAGCCCCAAAGAGTGGATAGGAAGCCCCTAGTTTGTTATAAGTCTTGGTCAAAAGGGTAAAGTTGTTGTAACAAGAAAACCATAGAAGCCCTAAATTAAGGAGAGAAGTTACCTAGCACAAGTATATAAGCACCTCAAGGAGTCATTCATAAGTACACTCACACACTTATTCATTTCTTATCATTATTGTGAACTAGTGATCTTTTGCTAAGGTTGTAGCATCATTTTCTGAGGTAGAAAAGAAGGGTTGATGACACAAATCTCAGAGTTATAACAAAACCCTAGTTTTTGAGGTATACGCGAGTTGCATGCCTGTAAGGGAGCATATGTACATGTACTGAAGTGGCGGAAAGAGAGTATATGCACAGGTTGTAGAAGGGAAAGCCGCATACATCTAAAAATATCATGAAAAATTGAATAGATGTTGGTACCATGACCCTAGAGTCTGAAAGCAAGTTCACAGGTCAACATTCTACATGTTCAGATTAGCTACAGAAGTTCTGGTATGGTTATTAGTTTGTTTTGATGCTTATATTTACTTATGCTATTGTGAATGCTTGAGACATTCTTGGTATGGTTGGTATTGTACTTGGATATGGTATATGTTGGTTAGTTGGGTGAGTGAGTAGCACTCTTAGGTATGGTACAACATTGATATGGTTCTTATAGTTCACATATTTGAGTTGCTTGTACATGGTTGAGGGTTAATAATGTTGTGTGGTGACATATGCATGAGGGACATGCACAGGGTCTTTGAGATGTTTCATTGATGACATGGTACATATATGCATATGGTGGATGGTATGGTATATGAAACAATTTGTACATGATTGATGCTCTAGTTCACGATTCACTACTCAGTGTTGATGTATCTTTTGGTTCATGATTGATGCCTGAGATAGTATGTATATTGGTATACAATTGATGTATATTATGGTACAAGTTTCATTGGTTGATGATCAGATACAGTTTGATGAGACAATGACAGATTTGTGATAGTGACAGTGATAGAGACAGTGACAGAGACATAGTTGTGACAGTGACAAAGTTTGTGGAAGTGAAAGTGGTAGATTCTGTGACAGTTGGTCTACATCTGTATTTCAGGGTGATGGGATGAGGTAAGGAAAGGTGGTTAAGGTGGTTGTATCCACCTTCCAGTTGTAACCAAAGAACCTAGGGGGTTGTAGCCTCCTTCTGGTTGGAGCCATAGAATCAGGGAGTTGTAGCTTCCTTTAGGTTGGAGCCTAAGAATAGGGGGTTGGAGCCTCCTTCTAGTTGTCGCTGGAGAATCATAAGTTGGTTATTCCAATGAATGTTTTCTTTTGATAAATATATAAGAAAATCATTATGAAGTTTTCTTCCATTTGGTTTTCCACATAAATACTGGTGTACTGTGTATATATTATGATGTGATGATGTTTATGTTTATACTATTGATGATCTATTGAATGTTAAATATAAACTGCTAAATATTGTTGAAGAATAAATTGTGGTTAAAGGAATAAAATTGGTCATTACCGATTCACCCCCCTCTCATTAATCCAACAATTGGAATCAAACTAGATCCTTCAAAAATTAGTCTAACCACTGGAAGGATATCATGGACTACACTAGGATTGGGGTACCACAGTTTGACATTTAGAACTATGAATTTTGGAGCAGAAAAAT
>JASDQU010107492.1:96342-111501 GCA_032191745.1 Picea mariana | reverse complement strand
TACACCAATATTGTGCACCGTGAATCCACAAAATAAATTTGGGACACACTAAATAATATCTATGAAGGAGATTTCAAAGTTAAAGTAGCCAAAATTCAAACATTTAGAATCAAGTTTGAACAATTGAAGATGAAGAAAGATGAAAACATTGCCTCCTACTTTCTATGAGTTGATGAGACAGCCAATGCCATCAAGGGTTTGGGAGAAGAAATGAAGTAAATAGTCATTGTTCAAAAGGTACTGAGGTATCTACCTATGAGATATGATCTGAAGATTTCATCCCTAGAAGAAAGAGCATATATAGAAACCTTGAGCATGGATGAGCTACAAGGGATACTCACATCTTATGAGATGATGATAGAGTAGGACAATCCATTCATGAAGGAAGCAACATTCAAGAAATCCAAGAAGACAAAGAAGAAAAACAAATAAAATCCAAAGTCATACTGTAGCTGCAACAATGATTCAAAGGAATATGAAGAGATGGTTAACTTCGTCATAAGGCTAAAGAAGGGAACCGAAAAATACAAAGGTAATATTCCATTGATTTGTTTTAATTGTGATGGTGTTGGGCATTTTGCTAATAAATTTCCTTATAAGAAAAAGAAAATAAATGAATAAGAAGATGACCCTAAAAATAAAATACAAAAGGGTAGAAGAAACAAAAACAAGTTTTTCAAGAAAATCCTTTGCACCAAGGAAGACAGTTCTTCATCAGACGAAGATGAAGTCAATGACAGTGATATAGAAAGGGTTCTATTCATGGAAATAGAAGACTCCGATGAAGAAGGCTCCAAAGAAGAATATGAAGAGGTATAATTCGATTACATAGAAGCATTGTTGAGTGCCAAAGAAGTTATTGAAAGAGAAAAGAAGAAAAACAAGTCAATCCAAGAAGAACTAACTCAAAGCTCCAAATAATTCAAGCAGACAAACATGAAGCTAAAACTCCAGCCAGAAGAAGACAAGAGAATTAAAGAAGCACTCAGAGGGAAGTTAGAAGAAAGAGACAAGACCATTGAAGGCTTGGAAGTTGATATAGTCACTCTAAGAAAATATATCCAGAAGAGGGACATGCATCAAAACAACACTAGGATATTGGATAATATCATTGACAGACAAAGACATTAATACGACATATATGGATTGGGATATAATTATATGTAGAGAAAGAAATGTTCAAGCTCCAAAATGACATAACAAGAAGAAGAACCAAGAATCTATGCATAAGCTATCAGAGGCCCCTCGAAAGAAGAAGACAAGAAAACTCAAGGGAAATATTACAAAAACATTGCACCACCTAGAAGATTCATAAGTCAATATCAATAGCAACCAACTATAGAAAGACCTCAAGAAGAAGAAATATTTAGAAGAGAATCACCATTCATAAGATCTTCCACTCCTAGGTATCAAACTATTTTTCTTGGTTCATGTTATAATTTTCAGCACAAAATTGTGAATTGTAGAGCCAATACCAAGAACATAAGCAACGATGGAAAATAAATAATTATCCAAGAATATCTCATGAAGCACAAAGTAGAAACCACAACAAATTTGGATCATTAAGTGATGAGGTAGAATGCTACAAGTGCAACAACTTTGGACATATATCTAGAGATTGTGTAATCATAGTTCCTCCAAGGGAATGAAAGTAGAATATCAACAGTCATAAGAAGGAACCGCAAAGGATATGGATAAGAAAGCAGAATCAATTCAACACTGAAGATTGAAATCTTGTACTACAAGCCCAACACAAGAAATGTGGATGGTATGTTGACAGTGGATGCTCAAAGCATATGACAGGTGATAAAGACATGTTTCTGACATTGAAAAAGGAAAGAGATGGATCAGTTTCATTTGGTAATGACAACTCAACTAGGATTATTGGAAAGGGCACAATCAAGCTTGGAAGTAAGGATGTCATTGCAAAAAATGTTTTTTTGGTCAAAGACATGAAACACAATCTACTAAGTGTAAGTCAAATGTGTGATCAAGGACACTGACTTGTGTTTGATTCAAAGAAGTGTGAGAAAAGGAAAGCAGAATCAAGAAAGTTGGTAGCTACAACTGTAAGAGCTTAAAACAACATATATGTTCTAAATGAAATAGGAAAGGACGATAAAAGTTGGCTCTGGCATAGAAGGATGGGTCACATAAATTTTGAAATCTTCTCAAAGTCATCAAAAAGGAAGCAGTAAGAGAAATTCCTGAGATCTTGAATCCAACAAACATTCTATGAAAGCATTGTCTATAGGGGAAACAAATCAAGGAAAAATTCAAGTCAAAGGAATATTGCACAACAAAACCACTGGAAATTGTACATAGTGGTCTGGTTGGACTGACAAGAAAAAAAGGATTGAAAGGTGAGCAGTAATTCATGCTATTAGTTGATGACTACACAAGAATGAATGTAGTTTACTTTCTAAACAGGAAGTCAGAGGAATTCAAAATCTTCAAGACATACAAAGAGATGGTTGCGACTGATAATAGGTTGAAAATCAAGTTTTTAAGATCAGAAAATGGAGGAGAATTTACATCAAAGTGTTTTATCGAATTCTACAATGAGAATGGGATAAAGAGGCAATTCTCAGTAGCCAGGACACCTCAACAAAATGGAGTTGTCAAAATAAATAATAGAACAGTACAGGAAATGACCAGAACCATGTTAATGGATTCCAAGTTGACATATGTCTTTTGGGTACAATCAGTGCATACATCAGTTCACATTCATAAAAAATGGATGCTCAGAAATAACAATGATAAGACACCATGCAAGCTATGGAAAGGAAGACCAGCAAATGCGAAGCACTTCAGAGTATTCATAAGCAAATGATACATCAAAAGAGAAGATGGTAGAATTGGAAAATTTGATTCTCGAGTTGATAAAGGCATAATGATTGGGTACTCAAGAAAAAGGAAAACATACAAATGCTTCAATTTAAGACTCAATTGAATAGTAGAAAGAATCAATGTGATGATTGATGAGAAAAATGGACAAAATATAAAAGAGAGTAGCAAATATTTGGTGGAATAGGATCGCGAATAAGATCTGAAAGAAGAAGAAGTATATGAAGGATCAAATGAATAAGAAGATCATCCAGAAGTAGAGCAAGAACAACAGGATATTCAAGTACCTCCAAAGACACCTAGAAGATGAGTGCAGAAATATCATCCATCAAATCAGATTATTGGAAATAAATATGCAAGAGTTGAAACCAAAAGAAGAATCCATTCACCAGAACATCAACATCTAGCACTACTATCTATTATTGAGTTGAGAATTTTTGAATAATCCAACAAGGATGAATTCTAGATCAAATCCATGGATGAAGAGTTAGACCAAATAGAAAAAATGACACTTGGGAACTGGTTCCAAGACTAAAGAACAAGAATTTCATCGGTACAAAGTGGATCTTTATGAAGAAATTGAACGAGGATGGACACGTTACCAGAAAAAAATAAAGATTGGTATTGTTGAGTCTCCATTTTGACACCTTTATTATCTTATATTATCCTCTATATGGGTCAATTTTACCTCTCACATGTGCATATGTTGTCTATTTCCTCCACAAACCTACCTTGTGACCTTGTTCATGTGCATAGAGAGGTAACCTATGTTAAAACATGATTTGTTTGATTTTCTTGATTAAATTGGAATTAAATGGTTGATTATTTATGCTCCTAATTAATTTGAATATTATTAAGTAGGTTCATCTGGTACTACTACTGGTTTGGTACTGCAACAACTGCTTGATCTAGTACTCCGCATGATCCGATACTCTGCAGTGATCCGGTACCAATACTCTGCCTGATCTAGTACTCCGCTTGATCTCGTACTTCGCTTGATCCGGTACTATTGTGCTGATTATATGTTTAGTATAATGCACTCATTAATTATCAATTCGAGATTCGTAATAAACAGAGTTACAAGACACCAGTAAGAAAGGTAATTTCGAATGTCACGAGTATAGAATTAAACTAGATTATGTATGCTGGAAACAAATCAAAATAACAAACTGCAATGCACTTTGGTTGTCTTTCACAGAGAGGCTATCTATTCCATTATGGCACATGCAAGTATGAGATGGAATTTGTTTGATAGATCAACTCTGATATCTGACCCAGAAAACTAACTATGCAATCCACACTTCTGAAAGGAAATCACACATCAATCATCAAAGCATAGCATGGGTAGTTCAACAGTCAATATGTTGGTTATGTTGTGGTTCACAATGAACTTCACTAGTTCTTATCCAAATAGTTTTGACTATTTCTGCCAACATCTATGATCACTCAAGGCAATCAAATTCATGAGAACAGAAACAGGGCATATGCAAAAACAGAGCAATTAAAGATCTCTAAGCAATTATAGAATGGAAATCTTAATCTAAGCTATACTGCTATCATCTAATAGAGTTAAAGTTTTAGCTAATTCAATGTTTATACTACTGAAAACAAATACTAATGCTAATCTACAAAGAGGTTGACCTTTGTTGGGCGGTGGGCCCTTGCCGCTTCAACAAGTCAACTACTGAAGTCTACAGGAAAATTTTCTTCAACACAGACATTACTCTCACTCACATTTCAAAACATAAACCAAACTTTCGTTAACAACTCAACTCATACTCAATCATGGATAATCAAAATATGGAGATAAATGACATTCTATTAATCTTCACTCTGAATATGTTCTGTGCTATCATACGCTTCTTTACATATTGGTAATATGCCAACTCTCCTCCTTTCTCCCTTGCCATGACCATATTCTTATAGAGTTTGGGTCGTGATTTACAAGGAAGAGATCATTAATTACATGGTAATCAAATATGATGGTTACTTGATTGCTTTGCTAAACTAGGTTACTTCCATCCAACAATATTCTCAATATCATTAGCATATAGAGATTTAATCAACCACCATATCTTCACAGGTAGAGGTATCAGAATCAGACAGTCACATTGGTACCGGAATTAGACAGTCACGTTGGTACCAGACTATAACAAGAAAATTGTGTTATTTTATTAATGCACTCCAAAGCGCCCTCCATAACTTTGTAACCGTAGTGAATTTTCGAAAATGGATCATTAAAGACCTAATTGGCCATGCTGGGAGAAAATCCCATGTTTTATAATCTTCCGATTCGCTTCCATGTGCACGAAAATCGAGGCGCAAGTTGGCAGTTTGAGATTTTTCTATTTTTTGAAATATTCCCCCTAAGTTGGAGGTCCACACGTGTGATCTGGGAAAATTATGACTCACATGTCCGCATGTTGACGATGTTCCTGATAAAACCCATGTCCCCGATTTTCTTCTAGAAGACTTCAAAGTTCGACTTTTACTCTAGTACCAGATGACTGGAAATGTCAACGATCAAGGCTACCTAGTCACCCAACCTGTTTATTCAAATCACACCATTAGAAGATCTCTTTTTAATAAATTAACACATTTTCACTAATAAGAACATACAAAATATGCATAAGTATTGAACTACCTCATGGGCTCTTCTTAGGTTACACTTTTACACCAAGTACGGGAAAACCGGGTATGTAACGAGGTCAGTTGATCGAATAAAATGATTAGAACATGAATTAAAACATGACAAACTGAAGTCCCAACAGATACTCTGCGCTATTTCGGTACCCGCTCTGCACCTATTCTGATACCAGGTCAACAACTATTCCGGTACTACTGGTGCACTGATCTGCTTCCTAGATTTATGACTGTGCTAGTCCGGTAATAAAACCTTGTATACAGGATTAACGTGTTGAATGAGTATGTTGGTGGTGAGTCCACAAAATTAGTTGTATGGAAGTATCTTTATATAATTTGGAGATCACAATAGACTTCATCACTCATGCACTTCATGTCATGAGAATGAATTCCATCCCTTGAGATACGATATGACTCACCAATTGTAATGTTTTGAAAACATTTGATAATTATCCTCAGACCTTGGTTATAGTGGCTAACCTTCTTTAAAATGGAGGTTGTGTAGATGATAGGTAGTAGTAAGTAAGTAGAGAATGATACACATTGTTATGATGAGAAATGAAATGTTGAACTTCTTATTCACTCGATCAATTGAAGGAATACAAATGTTATTTTTTGCAATTCATGGGTATGAGTAAAGCTTTTAGTCTGCAATTTCTTTAGAGGTACCTTGTTGGTTCAACAAGGGCCCACCACCCCAACCAAGGTAAGCCTCCATGTACATGTCTTTGTGTGTTGTAAGTCAATTGTGTGAGTGTGAAAACATAATAGTTGTGTGTTACAGATAATTCTAAGTGCATAAACTTTCTTAGGTACAATACATATTTATTTGATTTTGAATCAGTGTGAATGGATAGTTATACATTGAGCATAGTAGATAATTCCGTTTTCATTTATGTAGATTGATTTTTAGTTAACAAGAGTTGGATAGATGTTTGGGATTGTTAAAATAAGCAATTGTTATTGTTTTGAATTTATGATTGTATTATTCTTAGTAGGTACAAGAACCATAAGACTTCATCTCTCACCTTCATGCTCCATGTAATGAAGTCTCTCAAACATATTGAATGTTTTCTGTATTAAAGGTTTGATTGGAATTGATAGGGTTATGATTGGTTTCTTTCTAAAGAATAAATAAAGTGAATTGTTAATTGCTATTTCAATTGCTACAAGAAGCAAGGTCTCAGTTCATCTCTTCATTTAATAAGCCTATAATGAAAAGAATTGTTATCTAAGAAAGAACCTTTTCAATTTAGTGTTTGTTTGAGAGATTTACTATAAACTTTATCTTCTAAGTTTGAAGTTGTGTGAAGTATTCAGATATTTCAAAACAGAGTGTTATGTTATTAATTATTTCCTGATTGAGATATATACAAAAGACATATATAGGTTACCTATTTTCAGCACATATGGTGTAACAACTCTTTTGATTACAAATTTTGGATTGACATATAAATGAGTGCAATATACTAAGCATATATATATACACCAAAATTTTGGCGTCGTTGTCGGGGAGTTGTAAAYRGTAATAGGTAGCATTTTGAGTTTGATTGGTTTGATGAGTTTGGATTGGATTTAAGGACAACCTGAGGGCAAAGAGAAGACGGTAAGATGAGAGGTAAGAACTTGCGCATCCACTTTAGTGGGGTTTCTCCAAAKCCAGGTTGTCCTCTTACCTTTGGTAGTTAAAAGTTTGCATTTCATTAGTATTAGAGTTTCTTCTTTTTATGAGTAGATATAGGGATAGTAAAGGTAGATTTATTACCTCCAAAATTTAAGAAAAAAGTAGAAAAACAAACAACATGGAACACCCCCCCCCCACACACTAATTCAACTCAATTTTGTGCAGGAACAATTATCAAAGAAGAAACTTCAAAGGAAACAATTGAAACAACAACCAAAGGCACTAAATATGAAGCCACTRTTCAGATTGAAATCACGATACAACAAGCAAGAAGGGAACCACTAGCGACCCCATTAGAAGGAGAAGTTGGAAAAGAGACAGAGGTAGTGATAGAAGAATTTGCATCTGCCATTGGGGAAACACACAAGGTATTGGAACAGTTGCATATACCAAACAACCCAGTGGTTGAACCATCACTTAGTGAGGAGAAATCACTAGCACCCTACAACATGCTATTTGGAGATATGGTATATGAAGAGGGAAATGTAAACAACGAAACAGAGAAATTTGGATTCCCAATAGTAGACATCACCAGAGACTTTGCTATGAAGAATATTTCATTTTCCTCACTGCCTCACTTCCATGGTATGTCAACAGAAGATCCTGATTCATTTTTGTTTGAATTTGATATACTATGTAGGAGTTATAATTACACTGATAATGCACAAAAACTAAAACTCTTTCTAGCCACACTAAAATACTCAACATTAAGGTGGTTTATGAGCCTAGGAGAACACACTATCTTATTTTGGGATGGTATGAAGGAGACTTTCCTCCAAAAATATCAAGATTACTGTAGACCTAGGGATGTTAGGAATGACATATTTAAAATGCAACAGTCTGAGGAGGAAAGTTTGGAAGATTACCTAGAAAGGTTCCTATACAGCTACCGAAAGAGAAAACAATTTTCCTTAGACACAACCACAGTTAGGACCATCTTCCTAAAAGGTGTGAGGGATGGCTACATCGAGGTACTAAATCTCATGAGTTCTGGAGATGTGTACCAAAATCCATTTGTAGAAATTGCAGAGTATTGTAAAAGATACTCCCGCAGTCAAGCCAAAACAGGAAAAAGTGTAAGGGATCCTATAAACAAAATTACTAGACCCACACCAGGAGGTGTTACTAGGATAAAATTGGKAAATCTACTAGAAAAATTCAAAACAGACATCCTCAACACCATCATCTCCCAACTTGATACCATTAAAATTAAAAGAAAACAAGAAGAAGAAAATGATACTTTGACAATTTTTTGTCCTCGGTGTAGGAAAAGGCATCCTRAAAAGGAATGTCCCATTAATTTTATCGAAATTTGTGGCCTCTGTACAAAAAATCACCCTACCAATGAGTTCCCTTCTTTACCTAAACTAAAATCCATTTTCAATGGAGGGGGAGAACCTCAGGAAACATCATATCCCCCCAAGAGGGCATGGAGGCAGCAAAATCCTAATATGTTTGTAGATCCTACCACACAATATTCACAACAGCAATGGGTACCTCCAATGTCTTATCCTGAATGGCCACCTCAACAACCACAAATCCAGCCTTGGCAACAAGGATGGAGGGGGCTGCCAATGGTGATTTTAAGAACACCCCCTAAATTTATATGTATAATAATTGGGCGAATCCCCATGATACATAGGAAAAATTGAAGGCTATTTTATCAATAATATAATATGTATATATAATTTTTTGGCGAATCTTTTAGTCAATTATATAATCTCATAAAATCTTGGTGATTCTTTCATCGAATTATAAAATCTTGGCGAATCTTTCACTTAATTGTAAAACCTTGTAAATTCTTTGTGAATTTTTCGATAAAGTATAAAACCATATATAATAATAGGAAAATGTATTTGTTAAACTATAATATACTCATTTTACATATTTAAAAAAAAAACATAATTTTTCCATCCTCTAGACAATGTTGCAAGCATCAAGGGTCATGTTTGTCAAGGTTCTCATTGTACACTCTTGCATATCCCTCTATCAATTTTGATGATATTTCACCATAAATTTCATATGTGTTGATCCTCACCACCACTTCTATCAAGCTCTGATTAGAAGCCTTAAACTACATGCTCATCCTTTAGAGATAGAATTATTCATAATGAAATATGGAGAGTTTTCACAAGTGATTGAGATTTCTAAAGGAAAGCCAAGCCCACTCCATAAATTTCCTCATCATTAAATTCTATAAATTCCACAAATGGAGCACCCTCTTGTTGGAATTGTTATCACTCCATCAATTCTCCCAAGGATGAAAATGAGACCAACAAAGGTAACCTCAAACCAATCTTTGGACTTGGTATCTATACCTACCAAACCAAAGAGGGCTCTCTCAATTATCACAGTAAAAAAGGTGTCTGGAGAAGGAAAAAGATATTAGGCTAGGTATTTAGCACAATAGTTTTTGAGTTTGCAGGTATAATGCTGGATCAAAGAAGGAATCACCACAGCTAGTTCAGAGTATCAAAGGGTTACAACAACAAATATATAGAGAAGCAAGGTAGAAATGATTTTGTGATGGTTGTAGGGTTTTGTAGGTGTAGTATAGGGTTTGAAAGAGTAAGAAGGTATTAATGAGCATGTGCACCATGAATTCATTAATCAAGAAGGAAAATTACACAAAATGACATTCCCAACAAAACAGAGATTTCATGGAAAAAATTCTGCATATAACCTTTAAGAAAAATCACTGAAGAAAGAAGATATGGTAAGGAGACATGTATATCATTCATATAAAACTATAACAGAGAAAATACATCATCAAAAACTCACTGCACATGAATTCCTAGATAATAGCTGCAATTGTTCCTTTGATTAAAAATGGTGAAATACTAGCTACAAGTGATCTGTCTACAAAGTCCAACCCTCAAAATGACAAAATACATGATACATATAGACCAAAACAACTCTCCCCTCTCTCAGGGGTTGAATCCATGACTAGTGGAACTGAAAACATGATTCTCTCCAACAAAATCAAGAATCTAGGGAGGTTACAACAAATCCCGATTTTTCCTCAACCAATACATTTGACCAAAAAATGATGTCCAAGCATGAATCTACCTATAAATCACTATAATTGACTCATTTACACCCTATTACATCATTACCACATCAAAAASTAACATTTTACATCATAGAAGTCGAATCTGACAAAAAATTGCTGAAAAAACCACTTCGAGGACAAAGCGTAGCGAAATTGATAGAAAGTGTAGCGTGCTAGGAAAAATGTTGTTTTGGAGGCCTTCTCGAGGTCCAAATATAGATATGAAAATTTTTCTGGAAAKATGGGGATGTCTACTAACTGATGAAATTCTTAAGCAGCAAAATTGACATGATTTGGCCCTTCAAACTTGTCTTCTCCCAAAAGTACTCAGAAAGTGTAGTGTGCTACTCCAAAATGTGGCAGAAAGGTCATTTTCAAGTGGTTTTTTTCTCTTCATGCATGCTAGAGTTGACCAATATTTTCCTCTGGATAGTCCAAAGTGATGTCCAAGTCATGAGGAGTCTTAAAATACAAACCATTTTTCATTTGGAATCCTCCATCCAAAGCGTAGCGTGCCCCACGCTATGTTTTCTGTTGTATGACAGTTTCCAAAATTGCCAAAAAATATGGGTTTTCTGCACCAATTGGTCTCAACGATGGCACAATATCTCTCCAACCATAAGACATTTTACAAAACTGATAGAGGTTGTTTTTATTTGGTATGTTTTGAACCAAAACCTCCTCCATTTTTAAAAACTACTTTCCCATTTGTTCAGAATATTCTCTGCAAAATGATGTCTAAAACATGACTTTGCACAATCAGAAAACTAGGCTATGAAGATGTGAATGTATCTCTTACCCTGTAACACCTATGTAAAATGTGAGATACATTATTGTAATTTTTCCTCTTATGAACAAAAACCTCCTCCAGTTTATAAATATTCATCTTTGATGGGTCACAATATGCTCTGCAAATAGGTGACTGAAAAGGTCATTTCTAGAAAATGTGCCTTCAAAGATTTTTGGAAAATGAAGTGGAATGATGGGTTAGGGGTTACCTAAATTCTTGAGAAAATTTATGGGGGTAGGGGGTAATGTTAGGGAGTAAGGGAAAGTTGAATATCAGGAAATTAGTGAGGTTAAGAAGTGAAAAATGGAAAAACACGATGAACTTGTTGAAAGCACAATGAAAATGCTGGAATGAGCAACGAATTGCTAGGGTTTTCTCTTTTTCGAGGAAATTTTCTCTGAAAATGAGGAGAGATGATTGTTGGAGATGTGGGAGCTCTTCTTTGAGATAAATGAGTGAGATAATGCTCTTTAAATGGTCTTTGTAGCTTTTAAATGTCACTTTTTCAAAATGGTGGGGTGGCCCACCAATTTCACCATTCCTTTTGAACTTGAGTAGCTTAGGAACATTTGAAACAATTTCTGACTTAAAACCAAACTTGAGAAATATTTCCATTTACTACTCCTGCCTTTAGTAGTTTAATGAGTGAAATGACACAATATGATGACCATAACCCTAGTGACTTAATGGTGACACTGAGATGAATGAGAATCATGATCATGGGACTGAAATGATGATGATGACTCTTTTGAGTGATGACACAACAAATTTAAATGATGACGATGATCGAGACATGAAATTTTGTGAGTAGTAACAGACCTACACCAACTAACCAATGATAAATTTTTATTTTGAAGACTCAATGAAACGATAAAAATT
Source organism: Picea mariana (assembly GCA_032191745.1). Lineage (NCBI taxonomy): Eukaryota > Viridiplantae > Streptophyta > Pinopsida > Pinales > Pinaceae > Picea > Picea mariana. The sequence continues at coordinate 99,606 of JASDQU010107492.1, read as the reverse complement.
TGAAAAAGACCCTAACAAACCTAGGAAGAGCATATATGTTTGATCATTGGTGACAGGAAAACTTTGAATGACACTAACATTGGCTCTAACTGGGGAAGATAGCTCCGTAGGAGGTGTCAAGAACACTAGATCTCTAAACTTGTAGACCAATTCCTTCTTTATTGGGGCATGGAGTCATAAACAACTACAAACCTCAAACCGACATCAAATCAAACTGAAAATTGAACTGTACACTATCAATTGCAAACTTTACTGGAAGATACTACTGAAAAAGATGCTCAACATTGAGCTTATTCATCACACCTACTCTAATTGATCTATACATCACCTGATCAATTTAAATGGAACAGTCAATGCAACCATGTAAGCATTTTTTCTGTTAACTGAATTCTCCACAAGTGCTTGCTCATGAGCCACAAGGGAAAATTACTGAAAGGCAACTTCCATAAAAACTTGTGAATAGATTGAATCTTAATAAAATTTTAGATCATGAGCCCACCAGTTGACCTCAGGAATGCTGCAAAAGGATATTCATAAGAATGCATATTGATTTCCAACCCATCTAACATATTACTTCTCTTCTCTAGGTGATTTTCATATGTTGATTTTAAAACTTTCCCAACATCTGTGCTTTCTTGAAGTTGCAACTTAAAATTGTCATGATAAGGCTGCAATACTTCCTGTGACCTTTGTAACGAATGTAATGAAACCGCCGATGAACAAAACAACAATGCTTTATTTCGAAGTAAATCTTCCTCACCCCTTTTTTCAGGCTCACAAACAGCCAAAGGAGAACCATTAGGACTGCATAACTCATCCAAATAATCAGATATTGGATCATTTAAAACCAAAGAAGGTTGTTGCAACTCTGAGGTAACTACATGATCTTGAATCAATGATTGTGTTTTAGGTTGTGTGAGTCCTTCATACCATGGAAAATAGGAATATCACATACAATCATAGGTTGTTGCCATTTTTAATTAGTGTCAAGATGCTTCTCTACTTTGGTGAGTTTATAGCTTTTCTTTATCAATTCAAATGCAGTGTAACATAAAGGAAAGGAGTTACCTTAAGCAATTTTATCACCCTCTTCATGATCACTGTCCAAGCTATATAAATACTCAGCTAATTCACAACTTTCATCAAACTTGTCCTTTATGTCATAAACCACAGGTGCAAGCTCCTCTTGCTGAGTGCATAATGTTGATTTCTTTTCAAGACTATCCTCAAATGAAAAAATGAAATAATCAATGTACATATCATGATGAGACAAATAATCAATCTCTTCTCCTTTTGCCAATTGTTCTTGAAAAGGAGGATTTCCTTGCTTCCTTCTAACAACAGGTTCATCTTTCAAGGACAATGTTTGCATTAACCTTTCCATAGTTTTAATTATTATGTCCAACTTACAGTCCGAAAATAAGGGATTGTCCTCTTTAATTGCTCCATTCCTTTCAGATTCCATTCCACTCCTTTTTATTGAAAAATTCATTTCAACATCAACCACATTTTTCTGCATGGCCTCCAAAGTGGTGGGGTTTCTCTCTCTAAGCTGATAAGCAATCTCGGCCTCAAAACCATCTGAAAAGTTAATCATAGCCAAACCTCGGGGAGGTTTAATATATGAAGGTATAGCATTGTAAACTCTATTAAACCTATTTGTGAATTCTTGGACTATCTCACCATACTGCCTCTTTAGATTCTTGTACTCATCCATGATCTGGAAAGGGTTCACCTTGACCTCCCATCTCTCAATGAAAATATGTTCAAACTGTTGTAAAGAGGAGATGCTTCCTGTTGCTAAACCCTTGTACCATGTCTTGACTTCTCCCATGAAGCTTTGAGAAAACAAACTCAATTTGACATCCTCATAATCAACTTCCTCCAAATCCATAAAATCAACAACTCTACTAACATGCTGTGTGGTTGTGATCGTAGTTGTACTATCAAATTTGGGCAGTTTCTGAGCATATTTTTTGTGGTAACTCATGCAAAGGGGCTGGCAGTTTTAATGGAGCATATCGAGCAATAGACATGACTATTTTTTGTGAGGAAACTATCTCATCTGGACTATGACTGTCATATGGATCTAGTTTGGGGGTTCTTTCACAATCAAAAGATACATTTGCAGTTTCGCTAGTATGAGGTAAAATTGTCAAAGGGGACTCGTGTATTGTTTTGCATTTTTGATTGGATTTGAATAGATAGGAAAAAATTTATTTAATGTACTCAAGAGAAAATAAAAGGTACTTGATACAACAGAAAATCATATCCTGGAAAAATTTGACATGATCTGGCCCTTCAAACTCATATTCTCCCAAAAGTACTCAAAAAGCGTAGCGTGTTGCTCCAACATGTGGCAGAAAGGTCATTTTCAAGTGGTTTTTTTCTCTTCATGCATGCTAGAGTTGACCAAAATTTTCCTTCGGATAGTCAAAAGTGATGTAAAAGTCATGTGGAATCTTAAATTACAAACCATTTTTCATTTTTAATCCTCCATCAAAAGCGTATCATGCCCCACGCTACGTTTTCTGCTGTGTCATAGTTTCAAAAATTGCCAAACATTCTGGGTTTTCTGCACAATTTGGTCTCAAATATGGTGCAATATCTCTCCAACCATATTCTATTTTAGAAAAATGAGCGGTTTTTGTTCTTTGGTATGTTTTGAACAAAAACCTCCTCCAGTTTGAAAAAATACTTTCCCATTTGTTCACAATATTCTCTTCAAAACGATGTCTAAAACAGGACTTTGCACAATCAGAAAAATAGGATGTGAAGATGTGAATATATCTCTCACCCTGTAACACCTGTGTAAAACGTGAGATAGGTTATTGTACTTTGTCATATTTGTTATCACTGAAATTTCGTCCGCACAGGGCGACAAGAACTCTGCATCGTCAACACAGAAAAACAGTCATTCATGGCACAAGGTTAACTCTACAGCACAACAAAAGGGTCAAAACTATACAAAATGGCCAAAAAATTACAAGGCGCTATGCACCCACTGTACGCGCGCGCAACATCTTCGTACCTGGAGCGCATATGCGTAGCTGTGGGGTGCAAAACCCGCGCGCCTGCCAAACGACGCATTTATGGAACTGGTCGGCCTCCCAACCACTAATGGATCGGCTCCCAAGTCGTTTTGACACCAAATCAGAGCTCAATCCGCGTGCGGGGGCTGGTCAAAGACCTAATTGTGCCCTAAAGAGCCCCTCTTCACATTCAAAAGAGGTTGCATAATAACTCAATGTTTGGCTATAAAAA
>JASDQU010107492.1:64394-96242 GCA_032191745.1 Picea mariana | reverse complement strand
CTCAATCCGCGTGAGGGGGCTGGTCAAAGACCTAATTGTGCCCTAAAGAGCCCCTCTTCACATTCAAAAGAGGTTGCATAATAACTCAATGTTTGGCTATAAAAAGCCATGAATGACCACCATTTCTTCAAGGAATTCTTTGTATTGTTATGGTGTTGAGATTGCTAGAGACTCATTCTTTGGCAATAGACATAATCAACACCATTTCATAGGCTTTCCATCTCTCACTAGAGTGGATAAGTTTGGAGTTCTTTCACTCATATTTTCATCTTTCATTGTAAGGAGAGCAATCAGTTGAGGGCCTCAAGAGCCTTCCATTAGAGAGGGAAGGGGCCCAAGTCCTCTTTCTCCATTGTGTATCTTTGGATTTCATCAATCAGACCAGCTTATATATTGGTGATATTGGTCCATTTCCATTTGTTTTTATTTTTGTTNCTATGCTCATAGTTTCATTTAGTTTTTGTTTAATTCTTGTTAATAGCTTTGTTGTTTTCTTTCTAACTTTTTACCATACAGCTGTCATGACTAGCAGAGCCCAACTAGGCATGTAAGTGCTCTTATTTTTCTCATCAAACGACGAAAAGAGTGAAAACAATATTATGAACTAAAACCTCCTCTAGTTTCTCAATATTCATCTTTGATGGGCCAAAATATGCTCTGCAAATAGGTGACTAAAAAGGTCATTTCTGGAAAATGTGCCTTCAAAGATTTTTGGAAAATGAAGTGGAATGATGGGTTAGGGGTTTCCTAAATTCTTGAGAAAACTTAGGGGGGTAGGGGGTAATTTTAGGGATTAAGGTAAAGTGGAATCTCAGGAAATGAGTCAGGGTAAGGAGTGCAAAAGGGAAAAACACAACGAACTTTTTGAAAGCGCAACCAAAATGCTGGAATGAGCAGTGAATTGCTAGGGTTTACTCTTTTTCGAGGCAATTTTCTCTGAAAATGAGGAGAGATGATTTTTGAATATGTGGGAGCTCTTATTTGAGAGAAATGAGTGAGAGAATTCTCTTGAAATAGTGTTTGTTGATTTTAAATGTCATTTTTTCAAAATGGTGGGGTGGCTCACCAATTTCACCATTGCTTTTGAACTTGAGTAGCTTAGGAACATTTGAAACAATTTTGAAACTTTTTAGAACCAATTACATCAATATTGAAACACTTTATGACTTAAAACCAAACTTGAGAGAGATTTCCTTTTACTACTCTTGCCTTTAGTAGTTTTATGAGTGAAATGACACAATATGATGACCATGACCCTAGTGACCTAATGGTGACAATGAGATGAATGAGAATCATGATGATGGGACTGAAATGATGATGGTGACTCTTTTGAGTGATGAAACAACAAATTTAAATGATGATGATGACTGGGACATGAAATTTTGCGAGCAGTAACAGACCTAGACCAACTAACCAATGATCAAATTTTTATTTTGAAGACTCAATGAAATGATAAAAAATTGAAAAAGACCCTAACAAACCTAGGAAGAGCATATATGTTTGATCACTGGTGACAGGAAAAATTTGACTGACACTAATAGGAATCATTGCTCTTACACTTGAGAAGTACAATGAAGGACAACACTCTTTTGTTGTTGGTAACTACTGAATAAAACCCCTCATGTATTCCTGGAATGGATGACACTAACTACTCAAGGATGGAACATGTAACTCCTCTATGCATTGTCCTAAATGATCCAAAAGTGGAATTATGTGACTCTCAATGTGAAAGTGTTATTCTTCAATAAAACACCCTTATTGTATGCATGGATCGGTCTTAACATAGAAATAAGGGAGTGGGCTCTCATGCTTCCCCGGAATAGGACATAGTCCCTTTAATGTGACATTTATGACTGTTGAATGTTTTAATGTGAAATGAGCCTCAAAATAAGATAGTAGATGCCATCTCAATGTACCCTCATAAGCTACCAAAAATAAACAATGTGGTTCCCTGTAAGGTGCACCACTAACCACCAGTGATTTGTGTTGGATAACAATTATCATATCCCCTTGAGTGGGCCCTTTCTATTACATAAATCCTATCCAAAAATAACCTAAAGAGTGGTGCCCCTTTTACTGCCCATTACATCATAAAACAAGCCTGGATATTTCACCCTCTCTATTGTTTAATTATTTCCATGCAACACCCTTGTGTGTGTGTGATAAAAAAAATTGGCTTCTCCTTGGAGGTTTCACCCTGCCATGAGTCAAATATGAAGTAATAGCTCAAGGAGTGTGCACTGCTGCCATTGGGAATGGGCCTCAAGCATTTCTTATTTCATCACAAAAACCCTTGCAATAATATCATAATAAATCACCCTACTACTGGCATGCTTCTGAAACCTTGCTGCCAATAAACTCCTCATAGGCTACATGTTTTTATTGGTTGTTCAAGGCCAATCCAGTGATAAGGGTAAGGTCAACATTGAGGATGTTCATGATTCTGCGAATATCAACAAGGATCTCGACTGAAATATCTACATGATCATCACTTAAACCCGTTGATAACAATCTCTAGTGAAGCACATTTTATGCTAATATCACAATGTATTTCACAAAAGGAAAGAACATTGACACCATATTCCAAAGACAATAGCAGTTCCTTATCTACATCTCCCATATATTTCCTTCTGTAGATAATCATTAGCTTCTTTGCAATTACTTTTGAATGATCTATTACAAGGTTAATATTATGTTTATGCTTGTTTTCCTCTGCTACCGTATCATGATCTTTCTAAAATAATGTTGAGGTAGCATTTCTACATTTTGCAAAGTATCCAGCTGAAATTGTTGTAGAATATTTATTATCAATTCCATTCACAAACACAATATGAATCTGCGACAATTTGTCTAGACTAACGGTGTAATATCCTGCAATGCATGGATCTATGACAATTCCTTTTGGGCTGACGGGATAGATGACTTGATGTCTCCGGAATCAGTCAATGCAAACATTCAATCGAGATCCACCCTTGCATGTTTTCTACACAACAACATATATCCTTTGGCCCTTTTGGTTCTTCTTAACTAAAAAAACCCAATCATGTTGAGTATGATGTGAACAACACATGCAACTTCTTTATCACTTTATGGCTTGGCTTGATTACATTGTCTCTTTAGAATTTGAAACTATAATACTGTGTTAAATTAGGTTCTCATTGTACACTCTTGCATATAGATTGTACTTCTCAGATTTGGAAGATAACATTTGTAGAGATAGGATAATTCCATATAAATGTTGAAGGATTGGAGGGATATGTACCTAATTTGGCATAAGAAATACCCTGCCACCTTTATCAATCAACCACTGCTCAGAAAAAATTGGGTAGCTCTACCTAAATTCATGTGATGGACGATCTACCTTGCAACAAACAAAGCAATTTTCAATCAAGAATACCTCGAATCATGACAACACTTGGGCTAGATTATTCCCTCGACCCAAATTAAAGAAATCTAAAGAATTAACAACTAGTGTGCCGACAATGAATTTGACTAGACAATGCTAAGAAATATGATGTGTGAATGGTTGAAATAGAAGCTACCCAAGAAATTAAAACTACCTTGAATGATTTCAGTCTGATAGAAAGTGATATTACAACCATAGATACCAATGACAGTAACAGTCTAGTTGTAACATGCCTCATTTAAAAGTATAAATAAAATTTCAGTTTCCTCCATTTCTATTACTACATTAATATTCAAAATGATAGTATAATCTATCAACTTATGTTATCACATTTGGCATCATAGTAGATATAATTCTGTCAAGCTAAAAATAAATACATTACTAAGATACCGATAGATAACAAGAATAAACCATAATAAATATGACATAGGAAACATCTCTTTAATCTCAAAGAAACAATGTTATCTCCTTTAAGTCATGAGATCCCTGTCACAGGTAATAACATATCATCCCTTATGAATATGAATAATGGTGGAATTATTGACATGTATATTTCTTTATCCAGAAAATTTGTTGCTGATGAAAAAAAAGATAATGATGATGAGTTTAACATTGGTACAAAATCACTTACTGAAGCTATCGTTAATGAGAGACAAGAGATATTTATTTCTGATGGATTGGCTCATATCAAAGAAGATGACAAAGGCTTGTTGGAGGAGTCGTTTGATTTACATTCATCAAAGGTGGAAGAAAAACATCTCTGTAGCTCTCTTTTTTGGGATCAAAGTGTTGAAGAACATGAAATTAGTTCTACCTCAGAGAAGTGGATCAGGGAAGGTTTGTTTTCAAATAAAATCAGTGGTATCATGAAAATTCTAGAAAAATGTTATGAGAGAGACAACAAAACTGGTATTCTTTCCTCTTATCATAAATAAAACATCTTAGAAGTTCCAGCAAGGGATTGTGAAAGAAACAATGGACTTGATTTAAACATATCTAGTTGTACTAATTGTTTGGATGTAATGTTACAATCTTCATGCACAAGGACGGATGATTTTGTGGACAACTTGATAGAAGTGACCATGCTAGTGACATTTTCCAGGGACAACTACACTAGTGTGGAATATTTAGACTATGGGGCCAAATGTAATAAATGTGTTTCTTCTTATGTTAATTGTGCATGTGAAAGGTCTCAAATACCTTCTCATGAAAATTATGTAGTTGAAAGCTCCACTCTAAAAGGTAAAATAGCAAAGAGAAGGATGTGTTTCTTGATGGTTGGACATTGGAGACAAATACACGTATCACACTTTTATGTACAATAAATATCTCTTTACTGCAAGCAAGTCCTTTTTATGTTTCATAAAAAGCCAAGATTCAAGTTGTTGTAGAGTCAAATTTTGCATCAAAAGAGCTAAGCGCCACATCTATAATCAATTATTTACCATCAAGTATGGGTTTTTCTGCAGATGATCTCCTTTTCTGTGATCACTTGGAAACTAGTGGATTGAAGCCTCAGAAAATGGAGATGATAGCAATTAACATTTTAGGCAAGTCTGGAATTCTCTAGGAAGATTTAGAAAGGAAAATAATAGTAGTTGATGAGACAGGATGGAATATTGACTACAATACAATGAGTGTTGCACATTTGGGTTACTATTTTTTATGCTCATGGTGGAGGGGTGGATCTTATATTTCCCATCATGAAAATGAGATAGCTCAGATATCTATTGCTTGTAATGACAACATTGTGCCTTACTGGATTCATAATGGCTTTGTAATAGTTGGTGTTGAGAATATGTATGAATATTTAGGAAACTATGTCACACTTCACTTCGAAGGACTATGAGAAATGTCTGTGGTTTTCAAAAGCAAGATGAGGAAGTCCTATAAGACCCACAGACACTAGAAAATGTTGTAAATCTTGCAGAAAGGTCTCTATAATGAGTTTCCATCTAATTTAAATACAAAAGATTATGTAATGAAACAAAAACAATGATTTGCAGTATAAGCTAGGTATAGGCAGAAATACCCCTCAGTTGATGTAGGTAGATTAAGCTTCAGGAGATGTTGAGCATGCATTAGTAAACATTGTGGAATGATACTTTTATTTTGAAGCAAGATGCAATGAAGAGGGATATTTAAGAAAGTCATTGAATTTTTGTTGGGAATTATGTTTATAAGTTGTATAAGTTTGACTATAACAGTGACCAAACTAGGATCCATCCCTTTTCTTGTCATTTGACAAGGAGTTTCAGGGCATCCCTGACATGCCAATTTTTGGCTTAACTAACAATGGTTGTCTTTCACAACACTATGCTTACATAATAAATGCTACCCAACTTAACCTGCAAAAATGATTTTTCCCACTTGTTCTTTAGCTAAAGTTGAGGGTCCATTTGAAATGGTCAAAGCTATCCAAATATCACAATTCCCATCATTCTTATTTCTTGCACAAAAATCCCAAAGCAAGTGAAGGCCAACAAGCCTCTACCACACCCATTGAATCACCCTTTAGTCAATTTTATTTCTTTGATGTTAACTGGTCTTCTAATTCCACTTAAATGAAGAGGCCAATTCTTTATTAAAGGTAAGAGAATGAGCCAAAAATTGCTTGAATGCATCTAACTACTTGGTCCACTTAACACAATTGAAACACCAACAATGAAATATTGATCTTTCTCTTAATCTAGTTATACTAGTTGCATCTACATTATTTCTTCCCATTTTGTATCTACAAATGCTTCCAACTACTACAAGTCTAACTGTCTTGGGTAGCCTGGTCTAAACTCTTAGAGAAAATTTCTATCTACTAAGGTTGCATCATGTAGCTCAGTGATTTTATTATCCACAACCTAAATCTCCTAAAGCTTATCTCTCTTCTCCAAAGGATTATTGAGTGCTTGAGCCTCATTGTTTGGCTATTTAATCTCTCTCTTAACTCCTCAATGGTCTTTTCCTAGTGTTGAATCAATCCCATCCAATCCTATATTGTAGGATAAATGAGCTAACTCTTTCTAGTATCATTCTAAAAATGCTCATTGTATAGCTTTTTCTTCTTTGAGTAAAAAAATGACTTTCTCTATAAGCTCTCACAATTTTTTATTATCATGTGGCTTCTCAGTGTCCAACTTAGCCTGTAGGGTAGCCATATTCTTCCCCAATTGTTTCCAAAGGTAGATAATATCCAAATGATTGATAGATGGGAAGTTGTTGGATTACTGAGAGGGGGGGGTGGTGAATCAGTAACATAATTATAATCCTTTTTCTCCAAATAATCCAAGTGTTATATCAATGTAGAATTATTATCCAACAATGAGAAATAAGAAATGAACAATCACACACATACACAGTACACCAGTGTTTTATGTGGAAGCTCAAATCGAGAGAAAACCACAGAATTCTTTATCTTATATGTCTTGAAGAATTACATTCATTGGAAGCACCAACTTCCTCTATTTTCCAGATGCAACTAGAAGGAGGCTCCAACCCCCTAGTTTCTCAGGCTACAACCTGAGGGAAGCTCCAACTCCCCAATTCTCTGGTTGCAACCAAAAGGAGGCTACAACCCCCTATGTTCTCCAGCTACAACCACCCGTCCTTGCCCCATCCAACCGCCTTGAAGTAGAAGTAGAATGATGGAACCACTGTCACACTATCACTGTGAGATATACCATTGTAAACATGTACCAATAAACCTAAACCATGCATCAACCATGCATCAACCTATACCTCAACCTGTACCATAAACAAGTGCATCGACCATGCACCAGCCTGTACCAACCAATCTGTAATCAACCTGTACCATAAACAAGTGCAACCAACCATGTACCAAGTATGTACAAATCATGTTTCAAGTAGTCATCAAATATGACTCATCAATATGTACCAACATCATCAACTATACACCTCATGTATGTGCCAACTCATTAACTACTTGTCTCAACCATGTACCCAACTTGTACCTCAACTAAAAGCCCTCTTCAATTTCATCATCCAAATATGATTTGTAACTCTATAATATACCTGGTGTATATGATCACATACCTGCAAACCTTAGCTTTAACAACAAGAGACTAGCATTTTCATCAAACGTTTCTTTAGTCTCACAAGACGAGTTTTGGATTAGTCAACAACCCTAACTTGAAATAATCATAACTTTGTACCTGTAATGAATAAAGATCTAAAACTGATACAAAATTTTATTCAGTGTGTTTTATGCAATTCCTCCAGGTGTCACTACTTGGAACCTCTCAGAAAAGGAGTTATGGAAAAAATGGCACACCTTGTTGAATTATGGCTTATTCTAGAGAGCGACCTTCTAGAGTGTGCCCCACACATAATATTTGTTGAATTGATATGAAACTTTTACACAGCATAATAAAGACTGTAATCTAACCAACACATTTTTTCTTACTAAATTTGGATTTGTTATTAATAAATTATGACGTGTTTACCCGAAACACCTATTTTTGACTAGTTTCAGGACTAGCCACAAACCCTATTTTCCACGAAGTGTAACTACAAAAATACAATGACCCACAAGATGAATTTTTTACCAAAGATACTTGGATACGTTTCCTCAATGGAAGAGAAATTTCACGATCTGAATCATTATAGAAAAAAAGTTATTGCGAAAATGGTGAGATGACCTGAAAACAACATACCTTAGAAAGTATCATCAAAATAATATATCCTTCCTTGAATTCCGGCCTTCTTTTCTTCACTTTCCTCAAAAATTTGGCTTATATATCCTTTGGTTACCTTAGACACCTATAGTTATTCAATATGCTCAAGTTAATTTAAATGAGAGAGCCTTGCCTTGTATTTATACTCTCCAAGTAGCTTCCTTAAAAACATATTCTATGTCACTTTGCGCACTTTCCTTATTTTAGGGTTAACCCACTTCTAATTTCTCCATTAAATTTATTATTTAAATAATTGATTTTGTATTCACTTTGAATTATAGTGCACTCATCACTTCACTTTATTATTTACCTTTAAAAACTCTTAAACCACTTTGACTACTTTGACCTTTTGGGGCTTCTAGATGACATATGGGGGACCTCCAACTTCGTAAGGCCATAACTCTGAAACCATGAGGAGTTATGTGACGTTCCACATACCACCAGAAATGGAATGACATGTACTATCCATATAGAATAGTAGTACCTAAAAATATATCAAAAATCATACCGTTATCCATCAAACAAACTTGGGTCCATTACCCAAACCTGGGTTCTCCAACTTCTCATGGCCATAACTCTCTAACCATGAGGAGTTATGTGACGTTCCACATGCCACCGAAAATGGAATGAAAAGAACTATCCATATTGGATAGTTTCACTGAAAAATTCACTGGTGTTCATCTCATTATTCCACAAATAAGAATGAGTTGTCTAACCATACTTCTAGGATAACTCAATCCACAAAGTGTCTTCCCATGAGGGCTTTCACCATAAAGGGGACCACTTTGGAGTTCATCCATTTCTAATTATTATCAACCATGACAAGACAATAACGAGTCATCTTTAGATCAAACAATCTTGGGTCCATTACCCAACCTTTGTGCTACGAGGATTTCTTCAAGGGTTGACATCAATGACAACCAACCTTAATCAACAATCTCCCCATTTNTTAGATCAAACAATCTTGGGTCCATTACCCAACCTTTTTGCTACGAGGATTTCTTCAAGGGTTGACATCAATGACAACCAACCTTAATCAACAATCTCCCCATTTGGCATTGATGGCAACACTTTGATGCAATACTGAAATCATATCACTCATGCTACCCCTAGAACCATGCCTCTGTCCTCTGTATCTGATAAATATTCTCCCCCTGGAACCATGCCTATGTCCTCTGCCTCTGTCCTCTGCATCTGATAAATCTCTCCCCCTAGAGCCATGCCTCTATCCTCTGTCTCTATCCTCTGCATTTGATAAAACTCTCCCACTTTTTCATCAATGGCAAAGGTATCTTTCCATCCAGGGTTTCTCCCCCTGGTTGAACTTTCCTCTTATGGTGCTTCCTCGTGTAAATCTAAGAAACATAAGATAAACATTCAAAAATCATTCATTTTGGAGTAGAAATAACCACAAGTCTATTGCGAATATATTCAGAGGATTCTCGTGGAAGTGGTTTTGTGAAGATGTCTGCCACATGTTATTTTGTTCCCACATACTCAACTCTGATGTTATTTTCTGCAACCTTCTCTCATATAAAGTGATACTTTATTGGTGTGTGCTTCGTCTTGGAGTGCATCACCGAGTTCTTCAAGATACTGATGGCGCTTGTGTTATCATAATAGATTGGAATGGGCTCATCATACTCAACTTGTATATCTGTCAGAGTTTGTTTCATCCAAATAACCTGTGTACAACATGATGTTGTTGCAATATACTCTGCCTTGGCTGTAGATAAAGATATTGATAATTTTTTATTGCTTAGACATGATACTAAACACTCACCCAAGTAGAACGTTGCTCCACTGGTGCTTCGTCGGTCATCAATACAACCTTCCCAATATAAATTTGTGTAGGCAATAAGTGATAGATCCTTTCCTTTGGATACCATAATCCAAACTCTTATGTTCCTTTGAGATATCTGAAAATCCTCTTCACTGCTAACACATGTGACTCCTTTGGCGCTACTTAAAATCGTGCCACCTATCCAACTACCTTCATTACATCTAGTCTGGATGATGTCACATATAGTAGGCTTCCAATCATTGACATGTATTGCCTCTGATCTGTAGACTTCGAATCATCATCTTTGTTCAACTTGCAACTGGTTTGCATGGGAGTGATAACTAGTTTGCAATATTCCATTCTGAACCTCTTTAGAATTTCTCTGATATACTTGGTTTGAGAAATAAGGATTCATTGGTTGCTTTGATATATTTGAAGTCCCAAAAAGAAGGATAGTTCTCCAAGTAATGACATTTCAAATTCATTCTGCATATCTTTTGTAAATTGATGGCTTAACCTGTCATCATCACTACCAAAAATAATATTATCAACATAAACTTCAATTAATAAAATATTACCTTCACTTACCTTGATGTAGAGGTTTTTGTTTGCACTTCCTTTTCTGAACACTGCCTTATGTAGATACTTATCCAGTCTAGAGTACCATGCTCTAGGAGCCTATTTTAGACCATACAAGGCCTTCTTTAATTTACACACATAATTTACGTTCTCTGACAACTGAAATCCTTCTGGTTGTTCAATGTAGACTTCTTATTCAAGTTCCCCATTCAGAAAAGTTGATTTTATGTCCATCTGATATAATTTAACATTTTTGGAGCATGCATAGGCTAAAAGAAACCGGATTTCTTCCATTCTGGAAACTGGGGAAAATATCTCTTCAAAGTTGATTCCTTCAATCTGTGCATATCCTTTACATACCAATCTAGCTTTGTTCCTTGTAACTTGTCCATATTCATTTAATTTATTCCTGAAAACCCATTTTGTGTCGATCACCTTCTTATTCTTTGGTCTTGGAACCAGTTACCAGGTGTCATTTTTTTCTATTTGATCCAATTCTTCATTCATGGCCTTATTCCAAAATTCATCCTTGTTGTCTTCTTCAAAACAGTTTGTTTCAATTGTAAATAAGAGTGCTAGTTGTGTTTGTTCTAGTGAACGGATTTTTCTTTTAGTCTCAACTCCTGCATCTTTGTTTCCAATAATCTGATCTAAAGGATGATTCTTCTGTACTCGTTTGCTAGGTGTGTTTGGAGATACTTGTTGAACTTTCTCTTCTATTTCTATCAGATTCTCTTCATCTTACTCTTCTACTTCTTCTTTTTCTTCTTCTTCTTTGAAAAGTTGTTCCATTGATTTGCTTTCTTCTTCCTTTGATTCTGGTCTGCCTGTTTCATCAATTGTTACGTGGATGATTTCCACAACTTTGTTCAATCTTAGATTGTAACACTTGTATGATTTCCTTGTACTTGAGTAACCAACAAGTACTACTTTGTCCACACGAGAGTCAAATTTTCCCATTCTACCATCTTCTCTTTTGATGTAGCATTTGCTTCCAAAAACTCTGAAGTGCTTCACATTTGTTGGTCTTCCTTTCCATAGCTCATAGGGAGTTTTATCAGTGTTGTTTATGAGCATTACTCTGTTTTGATTGTGAATTGTTGTATGCACTGCCTATGTCCAAAATATATCTGTCAATTTGGAATCCATTAGCACTGTTCGAGCCATTTCCTGTACTATCTTATTCTTTCATTCAACAACTCCATTCTATTGAGGTGTCCTAGCAATGGAGAATTGCCTTTTTATTCCATGACTGTTGCAGTAGTTCATAAATTCCTTTGAAGTGAACTCTCCTCCATTATCAGATCTCAAGCATTTGATTCTTGAATCCATCTCATTTTCAACCATTTCCTTGTAGATCTTGAAGTTTTTAAAAGATTCTGACTTGTTCTTGAGAAAGAAAACTGCAGTCATTCTTGTATAATCATCAACTAATAACATAAAGTATATCTCACCTTTTAAGACTTTTGTTGGAGTTGGTCCAACTAGATCAGTATGCACAATTTCCAGTGGTCTTTTTTTTTAATATTCCTTTGATTTGAACTTGGTCTTTGTTTGCTTTGCTTGTTGACAATGCTTGCATAAAGTGTTGGTTGGTTTCGCGATCTGGGGCATTTATCTAACTGCTTCTTTTTTGTTGACTTTGTCAAGGTTATCAAAATGCATGTGACCCATTCTTCTGTGCCATATCCAACTTTCATCTTCCTTTCCTAGACAACACTTTTCATTTCCAATTTCACTTAAAACATATATGTTGTTTGAAGTTCTTGCAACTGTACCGACCAATTTCCCTGAACCTTCTCTTCTTTTCTCACACTTTTGTGAATCGAAAGTAACTTTATGACCTTGGTCACAAATTTGACTCACACTTAGAAGATTATGTTTCATATCTTCTACTAGTAGAACATTTTGTGCCTTTTTATTCTTGTTCCCAATTCGGACTGTGCCTTCTCCAATGATTTTGGCTGAATTATCATTTCTGAAGGAGACTGAGCCATTTCTTTACTTTCACAATGTAAGAAATTTGTCTCTATCACCTGTCATGTGTTTTGAACATCCACTGTCAACATACCAACCATGTTTCTTCTGCTTAGCTTGTAGAGAAACTGTGCATTCTTCATAGCTATACTAATCTTGCTTTCTTATCCATGTCATTTTCTGAGGTTCTTGTCTGTGACTGTTGTTATTCTGTTGAGGTTCTTTAGGAGGGACTGTCATTCTGCAATTTTTGGCCACGTGTCCAAAATTGTTACATTTGTAACATTCCACTTCAGTGCTCAAAGATTCAAACCTGTTGTAACTTCTTCTTTATGTTTCACTAGGTCTTCTTGAGTAACCCCTTTGTGTATGACTCTCAAAGTTGTTATTGTTCCTGTTGTTAGCTCTGCAATTCAAAACTTTATTTCCAAAATTATTACATGCATAACATAAACCAAAAAATATAGTTTGATGCCTGGGAGTTGAAGATCTTCTGAAAGAAGGTGCTCTTATGAATCCTTCTTCTTCTTGAGGCCTATCTGTNAAATTGTTACATTTGTAACATTCCACTTCAGTGCTCAAAGATTCAAACCTGTTGTAACTTCTTCTTTATGTTTCACTAGGTCTTCTTGAGTAACCCCTTTGTGTATGACTCTCAAAGTTGTTATTGTTCCTGTTGTTAGCTCTGCAATTCACAACTTTATTTCCAAAATTATTACATGCATAACATAAACCAAAAAATATAGTTTGATGCCTGGGAGTTGAAGATCTTCTGAAAGAAGGTGCTCTTATGAATCCTTCTTCTTCTTGAGGCCTATCTGTCTATTGTTGATTCTGAAATCTGAATCTTCTCGATGGAGGAGTGTCCCTGTAATCTTCCTTGTACGTCTTCCTATCCCCTTTGATTGTTTCTCCATAGTTTTTTGGATTTGTTTCTTGCTTTGTTGTTTTGGAGCTTGATCCCTTTTCTTTCTAATTGTATCCAAGTTCAGACTTGTCAAGATGATATCTTTTACTGTCGATAATGTCATCCAGAACGTTTGAGCTATTTTGCATATTTTTCTTTTGAATATCCTTTCTTAGTGTGACAATCTCTACTTCCAAGTTTCCAATGATCTTATCATTTTCTTCTAGTTGTTCTTTGATCGTTTCTTCAATTCTTTTATCCTCTTCAATTTGAACCTTCAATCTTGTAATCATTTGTTCTAGTTCTCGAGTGTCCTTTTTCTTGTCTAGTTCTGCTTGTAGTTTCTTGTTTTTCTTCTTTTCTCTTCTAATAACTTCTATGACACACATTAATTCTTTTCGATAGTCAACTTCTGCCTCTTCAATTTTGTCTTCGACTTCTTCATATCCTTATTCGGATTCTTCATATTCTTCTTCGAAGTCTTCTTTGTCAGAATCTTTTACTGCCATGAATAGAACTATTCATGTCTCATTGTCACTAATTTCATCTTCATCTGATGATGAAATGTCTTCTTTGATGCATAAGATTTTCTTGAAATCTTTCTTTGTAGTTCTTTTGCCTTTATATGTGTGTTTTCCTTTTGAGTAAGCTTCATCATTTCTCTTTTTCTTATGAGGACATTTGTTAGCAAAATGAACAATACCATCACAATTAAAACAAATTAAAGGAAGCTTACCTCTATACCTATCATTGGTTTCCTTGTTCATTCTATTGACGAAGTTGGCCACTTCTTCATCTTCTTGCGAGACGTTGTTGCTGCTGCTATATTCTTCTTGTTCCTTTTTATTTTGATTTGATCTTTTGGATGCTTTGAAGGCTGCTTTTTTTACATATGGATTTTCCTTTTCAGTTCTCATTCCATATGTTGTGAAGATTCCATGCAGTTCGTCCATGCTTATTGAGTTCATATATGATCTTTCTTCTAGTGTTGATATCTTAGGGTTGAATCTCATAGGAAGAGATCTTAGTACCTTTTGAACAATTACAGGTTCTTCGATTTCTTCTCCCAATCCTATGATTGCATTCACTGTTCCATCAACTCTTAAGAAGTAGGCTGCAATATTCTCATCTTCCTTCATTTTTAGTTGTTCGAACTGACCTCTATAAGTTTGAAGTTTTGTTTCTTTGACTTTTGTATCCCCATAAATATTTTGAAGCTTGTCCCAAATCTCTTTGGCGGATTTACAATGTGCAACTTTGGTGAATATTGTTTCACTAAGACCATTCAAAAGTACATTTGTATATTTGGAATTATTTTGACCAAGTTTCATTGCTTTTTCATTTGTTGGTGGAATTGCTGGTACTGTGTATCCATCTAGAATTGATTTCCAAATTTCAAACCCATGTGCTTGTATATATGTCTTCATCCTTATGCTCCAAAAAGCATACTTATTTCCATCAAAGTGTGGTATTCCATTTTTATATTAGTTGGTACTCTCCATTATCTACCTTTCAGTGGTTAAACTGATTTTTGAAGGAACCTACTATGAAACCATTTGTTGGATTACTAAGAGGGGGGGTGAATCAGTAATAGCATAATTATAATCCTTTTTCTCCAAATAATCCAAGTGTTATATCAATGTAGAATTATTATCCAATAATGAGCAATAATAAATGAACAATCACACACATACACAGTACACCAGTGTTTTACGTGGAAACCCAAATTGGTAGAAAACCAAGGAATGTTTTATCTTATATGTCTTGAAGAATTACATTCATTGGAAGCACCAACTTCCTTTGTTTTCCAGCTACAACTGGAAGGAGGCTCCAAATCCCTAGTTTCTCTGGCTACAACCTGAGGGAAGCTCCAACTCCCCAATTCTCTGGTTATAACTAGAAGGAGGCTACAACCCCCTATGTTCTCTGGCTACAACCAGAAGGTGGCTACAACCACCTGTCCTTGCCCCATACAACTGCTCTAAAGTAGAAGTAGAATTATGAAACCACTGTCACACTATCACTGTGAGATATAGCATTGTAAACATGTACCAATAAACCTAAACCATGAATCAACCATGCAACAACCTATACCTCAACCTATACCATAAACAAGTGCATCAACCATGCACCAACCTGTACCAAACAATCTGTAATCAACCTGTACCATAAAAAAGTGAAACCAACCATGTACCAAGTATGTAGCAATCATGTGTCAAGTACTCATCAACTATGACTCATCAATATGTACCAACATCATCAACTTTACACCTCATGTATGTGCCAACTCATCAACTACTTGTCTCAACCATGTACCCAACTTGTACCTGAACCAAAATCCCTCATCAATTTCATCATCCAAATATGATTTGTAACTCTGTAATATACTTGGTGTATATGATCACATACCTACAAACATTCCTTAACTTTAACAACAAGAGACTAGCATTTTCATCAAACGTTTCTTTAGTCTCACAAGACTTGTTTTGGATTAGTCAACATCCCTAACTTGAAATAATCATAACTTTGTACCTGTAATGAATGAAGATATAAAACGGATACACAATGTTATTCAGTATTTTTTATGCAATTCTTCTAGGTGTCACTACTTGGAACCTCTCAGAAAAGGAGTTATGGTAAAAATGGCACACCTTGCTTAATTATGGCTTATTCTAGAGAGCAACCTTGTAGAGTGTGCCCCGCACGGAATATTTGTTGAATTGATCTAAAAATATTACAAAGAATAATACAGCCTGTACTATAACCAACACATTTTGTCTTACTAAATTTGGATTTTTTATTAATAAGTTATGACGTTTTTATCTGAAACACTTGTTTTTGACTAGTTTCATGACTAGCCACAAACTCTATTTTCCATGGAGTGTAACTACAAAAATACAACGACCCACAAGCTGAATTTTTTACCAAAGATACTTGGATATGTTTCCTCAATGGAATAGAAATTTCACGGTCTGAATCATTCTAGAAAAAAGTTATTGCGAAAATGGTGAGATGAATTGAAAACAACATACCTTAGAAAGCATCATCAAAATAATTTATCCTTCCTTGAATTCCAGCCTTCTTTTCTTCACTTTCCTCATAAATTAGGCTTACATATCCTTTTCTTACCTTAGACACCTATAGGTATTCAATATGTTCAAGTGTAATTTAAATGAGATAGCCTTGCCTCTTATTTATACTCTCCAAGTAGTTTCCTTAAAAACATCTTCTAAGTCACTTTGCCCACTTTCCTTATTTTAGGGTTAACCCACTTCTAATTTCTCCATTAAATTTATTATTTAAATAATTGATTTTGTATTCACTTTGAATTATAGTGCACTCATAACTTCACTTTATTATTTACCTTTAAAAACTCTTAAACCACTTTGACTACTTTGACCTTTTGGGGCTTCTAGATGACATATGAGGGTCCTCCAACTTCTTAAGGCCATAAATCTCAAACCATGAGGAGTTATGTGACGTTCCACATACCACTAGAAATGGAATGACATTTACTATCCATATAGAATAGTATTACCTGAAAATATATCAAAACTCATACCATTATCCATCAAACAAACTTGGGTCCATTACCCAAACATGGGTTCTCCAACTTCTCATGGCCATAACTCTCTAACCGTGAGGAGTTATGTGACATTCCATATACCACCGGAAATGACATGAAAAACACTATCCATCTTGGAAAGTTTCACTAACAAATTCACTGGATTTCATCTCATTATTCCACAAATAAGCATGGGTTATCTAACCATACTTCTAGGATAACTCAATCTGCAAAGCGTCTTCCCATGAGCGCTTTCACCATAAGGGGGCCACTTTGGAGTTCATCCATTTCTACTTATTATCAACCATGAAAAGACAATAATGAGTCATCTTTACATAAAATAATATCGGGTCCATTACCCAACCTTTGTGCTACGGGGCTTTCTTCAAGGGTTGACATCAATGACAACCAACCTTAATCAACAGAAGTTAGGCACAAAATATGGGATGCTTGAATCATGCTCCTTTATCTCATGCCACCTATTATGAAAATACAGTAGGATTCATAAAATCAGTGTGATATATGTTGCTTGTGTTCTATGTGGCAAGGATGAAATGATTGAACATGCTTTTTGGAGATGTCGTTCTGCCAAAATGTTTTGGACATGGTTCTAAGCTAAATTTCACTTCCTTTTCACTACCGTGATTTTGTGGAAATGTCCTCTTATGGGAGACATTTGGATGATTAGGAATAATTGTAACTCCTTGTGGCAGATAGTCCCACTGATTGCAAATGATTTTTTGTGGAACAATCTGTGTAAATTCACTTTTCAGCAGGACCCCTCCCATTTTGGCCTAGGATATTTAAGGAGCTTTAAGAATAAGTTTTCCTTGCTTGTGAGAATCAAAGTTAGTGTTTTCCATCGATATGTTAAGTCGCTTCATCTTGGTGTGCAGGCTCATACGTTTCTCTTTTTGGCCTTTTAAGGACAGGATTTTCCCAATAACCATGTTATTTGTCTGATGTAATTCTCTTTTCTCCATGATGTGATCATTAATCACCCATGCCCTGATTCTGAGAACCCACATGAATATTACACAGGAATACAACAAAAGTACACATATTTCCACTATATGTCCTTACAATTCAAATACTCGGGTTTATGCTAGAATTCAAAAGAAAAGTTCAATTTTCTTATGGGTATTTGAATTTAATTATGCTCTTCTACTATGTTTTTAGGTGGATGAAATTAGGCCCTGAAAAAAATGAACCCATGAATTATTTTACATTACTTACAGCCACAATAAACAATTTCTCAAAGAAATAGGAAGTTACAATTTCGTCGAAATAGTGTACCATGCTTTCCTCTGGAGTCTGGATATCCAAACGTTGTGCCAAATATTCAAAAATTGCGCTATTGATAATTTATTATTTCTTTGTCTTTCTAATACCCTTGGGCCTCATCTGAATGCCCTCCAAATGTTGTTCTTGTTGACAAAGAAATAGTAAGCGATTTATAGCAGATGGGAGGGTGAAATCATTAACAAAAATCCCCTTTTTCTTTGGAAATCAGGCGAATAGAAAAGTGTAGTTGCCCATACCACAAAAATGGATCAGATTAAACCGTAAACCATGATTTATGCCCAATGTGAGGGTGAATTCTCTACCAGAAATTTTCGTATTTCTGGAAATGGTGTGAATGGAAGCTTGGAGCTCCAAAATGCATGAGCTAAATACATTTTTTTTCTTCTCTCCCTCATAAAAACTCGGGCTAACCCTCTATACTATTCTTTTTTTAAATCAATTAGGGATGAAAAATAAAATTTAAAAAAAACCACTCCAATATAAAAAAATCGCCCAATAAAAATTTGGAACCCCTTTAATTTCGCCCCTGAGAGAAATTTCGCCCCTAAAATCACCCATAGGGGCTGCATATGGGAATGTTACCTTTCAGCCAACAACCTTTCCCACATACCCACAATATCCTTCCAATATCTCTCAGTTGCTACCAGGATTTAACCCCCCTGCTCTTCCTCCACCTCCACAGCCGCAACAACAACTTGCATTACCTATGAACCCAAATATGGAGAAACAAATGCAAGTTGCACCTATCCCAAACCCTCCTCGGCCTACCATATTCCTGCACAACCCATTCCTAATCCAAATAATAGACCTACACATCCTGTACAAAATATTGAAGTAAAAACCTTCCCCACTTATGTGATAACTCCTGCTTCATTTAATGGAATTGAATTAATATCAGGGAGGGTTTTGAATAAGCCAAATCCTACTGTGATTATTCAAGAAGAAGAACAAGTAGATAATCAAGTAGTTCAAGAAGAAAAACAAATATATAATCGAGCAGTTCAAGAAGAAGAACAAATAGATAATCAAGCAATTCAAGGAGAAGAACAAATGGATAACCAATCAGATGAAAAAAGAAACACCCTTTTACAACAGGAAAGTCCTCCTCACACTTCTCACCCAGTAGAAATACCTCAGAAAACTAATCCTCCTCCTTATCCAGAAAGGTTACTTGTGAAGAAATATGAGGTACCTCTAGGGCATAATCTAGAGACTAAACTTAGAAACATATGTGTAAATATTCCCCTACTTCAGGCCATCAAGGACATACCTATTTATGCTAATATTTTAAGGGATCTTTGCATTAAAAATCCAAGGAGGAAGAGGAAGGAGCCTTCTGTTATACAGTTGGTTGGACAACTAACAAAATTTATATCAGAAATGCCATCCAAATATAATGATCCAGGAAATCTAGTAGTGACCATAGATATTAATGGTGTTTCTTTTCCAAACACACTTATTGATATAGGAGCAACAATAAATGTTATGCCGGTTGACACCATGAAAACGATGCAACTAAATCACCTAAGACCAACACCGACTTTGCTGGAATTAGTAGACAAATCAGTCATCATCCCAGCAGGAAGTTTAGATGATGTAATAGTGACTTTGGCCTCTTGGGAATACCCTGTGGATTTCTTAGTGATTCATCCCAAATCCTCCAAACTAGGACATCCAGTAGTGCTTGGCCGACCTTGGTTGGCCACTGCTGATGAGTTTATTAGTTTTCAGTCTAGAGAGATGACAATTTCCAATGGCACCCAAAGTCAAAAACTCATTCTCTTTTCTCCTACCCAACTAGCCACTGAAGTTCCTCTCTGGTTAGAGAATACCTATGGGGAGGAGGATTATACTCTTCCCTTGTTAACACTTGAACAAGTAAAAGGAATTCAAGAGAAAACTGAAGAACATATTTTAAGCCTATTTTTGGTTGATACAGAATGCATTGAATAACCTCAATCTTTTCCTAAATATACACATATCTTTAACTCTGAATTCTAGGAAATTTGGCACTCCTCCACCGCTATAGTAGCCACCATTTTACAAGTAGATGAAGGGAAATAATAAACTATCCAGGCTGTTGAAATCAACCCTAGAAAATATTTGTATATCGATGTTAGTTTAGAAACAGATCAACAACAAAAATTGATTCAAATGATTCAAGGGCAATCTGGTGCTTTTTCATGGGATTACTCTAACATGAAATGGATTCACCCAGACACTTGTATGCATCATATTTACACTAATGACCAAGTCAGACCTGTTAGGCAACCCCAAAGAACAATGAATTCATTCTTAAAGGACATAGTGAAAGAAGAACTCCAAAAACTCCTACATGCCAATTTTATTTACCCTATATCGGATAGCAAGTGGGTATCCCCATTAGTTATTGTCCCTAAGAAAAATGGTAAATGGATGATTTGTGTGGACTTTCGAGAATTGAACAAGGCTACCTACAAGGATTACTTTCCTTTTCCTTTCAAAGACTAGGTCTTGGACACTTTGTCTGGGAAGATGTATTTTTCTTTCTTGGATGGGTTTAGTGGTTACAATCAGATCCAAATTTCACTAGAAGATTAGGACAAAACCACATTTACTTTCCCATGGGGTACCTATGCCAACAGGGTTCTCCTTTTGGTTTGTGTAATGACCCTACTACCTTTCAAAGGGTTGTCTTGGCCATTTTCTCTGATTTGACCCATTACTGTGTAGAAGTCTACATTGATGACTTCATAGTATATGGGGATGGTTTCCAGCAAGCATTGGACAATTTGGAGAAAGTATTGATTAGGTGTAAAGAAACCAAACTTTCCCTTAGTCATGAAAAATCTAGAATGATGCTCACTAAAGAAATTATTTTAGGTCATGACTTCTCCGGTACTGGAATAAGGGTAGACCCTGCCAAGATTGACATCATTTCTCAAATAAAATCTCTAGCTCACAGAAAGAAGTTGGAAGCTTCTTAGGGCATGCTGGTTTCTATAGGAGTTTCATTCAGAATTTTACAAACCTAGATGCCCCACTATTCAAACTCTTAGCAAAAGAGGCTGAATTTTGTTGGAAAGAATAATGTCATATTTCTTTTGAAATTTAAAAAAAAAAATTATTTCAAGTGCCCCTATTTTCAGAGGATTAAACTGGTCTCTTCCTTTCCATATCTGCATGGATGCCTTAGAGACATATTTGGGGGTTATTTTAGGACAAAGGGAAGGCCAAATTCCATATGCTATACACTTTGTAAGAAAACATCTTTCACCTATTGAAGTAAATTACACTGTTATTGAAAAAGAATTCTTTTCAGTAGTACATGCCATTAATAAGTTCAGACACTACATAACAGGGTATGAATTTTTTGTACATACAAACCATTCAGCCATTATATTTTTGATGAACAAACCTGTTACAAATGATAGAGTGACTAGATGGTTGTTATTACTACAAGAATTCAATATCACCATTATTGATAGGCCTGGAAGAGATAATTTAGTTGTTTATTTCTTGTCTAGACTAATTCATACAGGTGATAATACGCCAGTAGATGAAAATTTTCCAGATGAGAATATATTTGCTATTTCTACTTACATTCCTTGGTATGAAGATGTAGCCAACTATATTGTAACAAGAAACATACCTTAGAATCTGTCCTCTCGAGAAAAATGGAGAATTATCCAGCTAAGTGCCAATTACATGTGGCATGATGATTGTTTATATCGAACCGGGCCTGGTTTGGTGATCAGAAGGTGTGCTCGGGAGGATTAGATTCATGACATATTTAAAGCCTATCATGATGGTCCATGTGGGGAACATTTTTATTATAAAAGGACAACATACAAGATCTTACAGTCCGACTACTATTGGCCAACTATTTTCAAGGATGTGTTGGTAGCCACACATGATTTTGATACTTAACACGATCGAAAGAGATTACACCTTTCTGTAGCTCCCATCACCTCTGATTTGTAAATACTTTTTTCTGAGTTTCGAAGCGATTATTGGATTAAAGCTTACCTTATTAAATCTTTATCATTTGCATTTTCGTTTGATTTGGTTTTAATTCATGACTGTAAGCATGAATTCAAACATAAAAACTTGGATCGTTTTCATAATCATTTTCAATAGAAATATCATTTTAAAAGCCAGCCATATGTGACTAAAATTCAAATTTTGTGAAATGGTTGATTAGTCCATTATTGAATTTTTGTTTTATTATGGTTGTTATGAATTCAATGGTTCGATATTTCATTGTTGAAATTTTTTGATGCATGAAGAAACTTGGTTAACTATTGATATTCTTCTCATGAGTTTAAGTGTCATATTAACATTCATGCAAATGAGTACATGCATGATGTACTTGCATTTTCGCCTTACCTTGCTGACCCAAAAAATTAATGAAGCTATTCATTATGCGCATAGGGTTTTGCACTCTGTAGGTTTTGGCACTCATTGCGAGAGATGGTTTGGAATTCTATGAACCTTTTGGTTTTCGTTCTCCCTAACTCTCCTATATGAGTTATGATAGCCCCCAGACACTACTATTTTCATGCCTTCACTTTCCGCTCAAACCTGTTTCTATTTTTCATCCGTTGGGAACCTAAAACTATCCCAAGTGATTTCTGTTGCATCCTTGTCACAGTGGTAATGGCACCTATAGTCCATATTGAGCCGAATGCATGCCAAGATTTACTATCCCATGACGACGCTATTGATGATCTAAAGGCTCATGGGTGGGATGTATTCCTCAAGAAGTTCGAGGGTTATAATATACAGGTTTCCAAAGCTTTTGCACAAACCTTTGACGGCTTCAGAGCCAAGATTGGAGACATACAGTTGGAATTAACAGAGGATTTCGTGAGCAAAGTGACAGGGCTCCAATCAAAAGGCAAGAGGTGGTTTAAAAACGCCAAAATAGAAGAGGTCCCATGGAGTTTATTTATGGCCTGCCATAAAACCACTTGTTGTATAAAAGGTATTCCTATCTCTCTGTTAAAACCTATATGGCATAGTCTACTTCTAATTTTGAAGCAATTTGTTACGTGTGAAGGTCGATACAATTTGGTTTTTTTGTACCATATATGTTTGCTTATGAATTTCATAGGGTTTGAGTTGGATATTCCCTTTTATCTATTGATGAGTCTTTACAAAATGTCCAAGCATTACAAACGAGAGGGTATCAATTCGAGTTTGTTTCACCACAGATTCATCAAAATCTTGTTGGTTTATCACCTGTCGAAGATAGGTGATAATTGGGAAACCTTTCTGATAAGGAATGGATTCACACAGGTCGACGTTACATCCAAACCTCTTTTAACTGCAAACCCTAACTCGGACAGGCCAGTGGTTGAAAGCTAGTTTGTTAATTCAATTGATGGACCAGAATTTATTGATGAAACCCCTCTAGATAAAGGATTACCATGTAGGTTTTCACCTGGAAGATCTCTGGAACAAGTGATTGTCGAATTAAAGGAAAAATATCCTCATATGCCTCTGAACGATTCTATTTTAAACGTTAATTTTGAATCTATTGCCAAGAATATCTATAAAGGAAACAAACAACAGAGCATGGATTTAAGTTTTAGGAATAAGAATGTTGGTCGTTTTCTTTCTAGAAAACTAAGAAATCGAAAGGCAAATCATCTAAGGTCGATCAATCCGATCGAGATCAATGATTAGTGCTCAGATAATGAGATAGAGGATTTCTTGGCTCGTGAAGACCCATAAAATCAGTATTCTAGGAGAGAGGTTATTACCCATGTTAAACAATATTACTTCGTTACCAATTTTCCCCTATGTCTTAAGGGTAAAGAAGGATTTTCGAGTATCTGGCATGACCTGGAACAAACAACATGTAATATTGAAGAACCCCTTGTCGATTATGTCCCACGCCAATCTGTCATCACCCCGATACATTGTGATAGCTGCCTCGACTGGGTAGAGAGTTACTATACAGATGTTCGACTCTTACAAGCCCGAATTAAAACCTTGACTGCTCAGAATGCTCTATTGAAACAAGAGAACCTTGATCTCAAGGCACATATAGAGAGGGAGAATAAAAAAATCAAGAGGGCTGGAAATATAATCATTAAGAACATGACCAGTTTCAAAGCAATTAAAAACTCCAAACTGTCAGATCCCTCTCTGAATAATTTTTAATGGTAAAACATTTTTTTTATTTCATTCAATTCTATTATCAAAGTCGAAATAGGTATATTTGATTTTTTATTTCATTTGCCAAAAAAAAAGACTAGCTACAATATCTGTGATTTTGTATCCAGTCTCTTTTGAATAATAATTAGTAATTAGTAATTGTTTCTTTTTCTAATATATCAAATCGATTTTGCTATTCTTGGGAAATGGAAGATTGTGTTGTTGATTGATTGGAGAAAAAAAATTCAATGATACGCTCAAATGTTCAGTAGTTTCTCCTTTTTTATGTTTTTATCAAACTTTGGTTTAATTTTGAACAAACCAACTCATCCATGAGTGGTTACTATTTTTGCTATTTTTGTAATATTATCCAATTTTTGTGGATTCAACTCTATCCTGTGTGATATGAGCTTTTGAATCCTGAACTAGTTTAAATACTGTTTACTCTTAGTAGTAGGAATATATTTGATTTGGATGCATTATGGACATGTAACTTTCAGGACTATATGGACAAGATTTTCACTCTTTGGCTTTAGACCAGCGTGGAGCTTTCCCATTACATTTTGCCTTTTATATTATGGAATGTTAATATGTTATACAACTTTAGTCTTATCAACATATGATATTTCATTTTATTCAACACTTTAAATTATGTATGTAATTTGTTGTTCATACATTACATTTGTGATCATTATTTCATTTAAATATAATTGATTTATGCTTGATGTTAAGCGATGTATTACATGAATACTTTATATTAAATTTCTCTTACTATAAGTGTTCGTCATTACAAGATCACGTGATCTATAGGTTTATTACTTTGTTCTTATATCTTTTCTCTAAAAAATACCTTTGAATTTACTCTGGGAATGTTAGCACAAGCTTGTTACAGGTTTTTCTCATAGGCAAGATAGCAAGGAGTTTGAATTGCGCAGAGACATAAACTCTCTAGTTGATTAATATCAGGTTAGTTTTACTCGTATTTTATTTCTGTTACTAGTTTATTTATTAATGAAAGAGGAACAGTTTAAATTGGCTTTGACTATTATCCTGTTTTTATTTCAAATTATGTATTATCAATAGGTGTGAATTCTTAGATTTTAAATTATTAAATAGAAAATATAAAATGTATGTGCTTTCTTTATCTACTTCATAAACAATTGCAAAAAACATTGATTTTGCAAGACATCCACCAAAACTTGCAAATTGTAAATACCCTGTTCATAATCACTTGCTCATGTTTTTGTTTTAAACTTGTAAATAATTTAAATTCATGTACATAGTATCGTATTTTATTTTAGATTAGTTTTCTTTCTTTTTTGTTTTTTTTGGCCAACGGAGCTGTTAAACCCGTCAGGTCATCTCACTCCTAATGGCTTGGGTTATTTACACAACCCTGTTCCAGATTTGACCTTCCAGTTGACAGCGTGTCACTTATGCTCGTCAACAAATGGCGCTAGAAGGAGGGAAAGAGTCCTCCCCCACACACTCTCTCTCCTGTCGTAACACATAGTCGCTCAGAAGATAACGTTACACTTGAAACAACAACTACTTCAATCAATAACCCTAATATTCCTGTTCAACCATTCACACCAGTTCCTCAAGGGGCCAACATCCAAGAAATTGTTCACCAGTCACTCATAACAACGCATAGTGCCTTAGCCCATATCAGACAACCTGGTAGGACGTTTAATCAACCCCTTGATTTCTCAGATATCCAAGAACAACTTCAAGGCACTGATCTGCTCCAAAAATCTTTAGGTGGAAATACCACCAATCCTACTGATATACTCACTCCTGGAGTAGGAGGACTCGGTATTCCACCATCTCCACCTGATTCTTCTCCATCCCCTTCAGGAGGAGAATCTTCAGATGAAGGAAGTTCTTCATCAGAACCATCTCAGCCTTCAACACCACAAACTCCCATGGAAAACCAAAACAATCCTTCTAGACCTTGGCTTGATCAAGATGTTGTGGTTGTACCTAGACCCTAACACCCGTTACTGAAACATCCGGAGAAATGGCTGCCCAAATTTGACCCAAATTCAAAGCGATCCATTGAGGATCACATCAAAACATTTATGTTGGCCATTAGACTCTGAAATGTTGAACACGAGGATGTAGTATGCAGATTATTTCCTTATACGTTTGAGGGAAATGCCTCCACATGGTATTTTTCTCAGCAACCCCAAACCATCGTCTCTTGGGATAAGTTTGAAACTTGTTTCTTGGAAAAATTCGGAGACGATAAATCTCTAGAAGTCCTGGTTATGGAACTCTCCAGCTTAAAAATGAATCCTAAGGAAAAAGTGAAAGACTTTAACCAAATATTTTTGACATTAAAGAATAAAATCCCTACAGATTTGATGCCTGCAGAGATTCTAATTGTTGCATATTATGCTAAAGCCTTGCACAATAACATAGCCATAAGGGTCAAAAGGTATAAAAAGAACACGTTGTTAGAAGCCTTTGAGGAGGCGAGCCAAATTGAAAAGGATATATTAAGCTTAAAAGATAATATTAGTAGTGAAGCTGAAACAACCTCATCTTCTAAGAAGAAAATAGAAATTCTCACTAGGCCACCTCAACTTAAGAATCAACAAGAAAATTTAGACTTAGAAAGCTTGCAGAAAGCTTTCCAAAAATTGTCTAATCGGGTCATTGACTTGAAGAGATCAGCCGAGGAGGCATCCACAAGCAAAGGAATTTTTAAACCTCCTTTCAGAAAACCTTTTCCTCCTAACAGGCCAAACCCGACCACAGAAGGTCTAAATTTCGAAAGTTTAGAGTATGCTTTGCAAACCATCTTAGAAGCACATGATAATTTTGCTTCTATTCCTCCAGAAAATCCTAATGATACAGTTGAAGAGGAGGTACCAGAAGAGGAGGATTCATCTCCTCCTATTTTTGGTCACTTGTCGGATAGTATTTTCCAAGTAAACATCGAAATTGTCCACCCCTACAACACAAGAAGGAAAACACAAAACAAACCCCCTTCTGAGGTGAATAAAAATATGTTTTTGAAACAGTCAAAACATACTGAAATTAAACAAGGCTTGGCAACCCCAGTTTTATAATACGATTTAATTGAAGATCTAAAAAAATTGAGGGCTAATATTTCTGTTTTTGAGCTACTAAAATTTCCCCTTATTTTGCAGAAAATGCTTCAAAGTATCGCTGAAAACAACAAAAAGAACAAACCTAGCAGCAAAAAATCAACGGAAATTGATTCAGATGCAGCTAAAAATGTCCCAGCTAAAACGACATCTCAACTTCCAAATAAAAGGGACTTAGAAGAAAAAACTGTAGCAAATGTAGATAAAATTGTTTTATGGACAACAACTAAAAATCAACAGAATTTTGTTGTTAATGCTCGAAAAAATGTCTCGCCTTTTTTGTTAACCTTTGAAATTTTTAATTAGAATGTACATAATTGCATGGTCGATTTCGGTGCATCATCAAACATGATGCCTCTATCTATTTGCCAAAAAATTAATGCAAAAGTTAAACTTTCTGATCTTAAAATCATTCAGCTATATCGAACTAACATTAAAATTATTGGTGAGCTTAAGAATGTGTTAATTAGATTATCATCCAATCCTAAGGTTCATCAGATAATTTATATTATCATTGTAGATATCCCTAAATTTTATGGTTTTTTCTTAAGCAGGGATTGGTCAGAGTAGTTGCACGGTTACTTTTCCATAGATTGGTCTCACTTGTGGCTGCTTGAAAATGGACAGCCCAACAAAATTAGGATAAACAGAGAACACTATCTTAAGCATACTATAACCGATCTGAATGACACAAATGAACCTTTCATTACATCTGCTAATTCATTTGAAATGTAGGGAATGAATACCTTCTTTGGTAATTTCATGACCGAAGTCTCTCCCATCACTGATCCTTCGCAACAATATGAAGTTGTAACCTATACTTAGACATCATCTCTACCAAGTATGACGAGTACTTCCGACAATGCTCAGATATGATCCTTATACTTTGACGGATCCAAATCCAAAGAAGGAGCAGGTTTTTGTTGTGTACTCATCGATCCCACGGGTAATAAGACTTTCATGGCTTTTCGGTTATAGTTTGAATGTACCAATAACATGGTCGAATATGAAGCACTTCTACAAGGACTCAAGAAGGTTGTGGATATGGATGTGTGGAATTTGATAGTATTTGGTGATTCAAAAATCGTGGTTAGGCAAGTAATAAATTCCATACATTTCTTATCACCACCTCTGAAAAGCTACCAGACTGAGGTATGGATTTTAATGCATAAATTTTCATCATTCAACATAAATTCAATTCCTAGGTTGAGTAATTCAGAAGCCAATTTATTGGCCAATGTTGCTTCCGAACTATTTCCTGCTGAAGGTCTTTCCCCTAATGCATTTTCAATTGAATTGTTGTTCAAACCGTCGATCTCGGATAACATTACAAATTGGAGTGTATTCGACGATGACCAGTAGATTATCAACTTCCTGCATATGGAAGATACTTTCCAAGGTGTAGTAATTGATGAAGGTACTCATGATGAGAACCTCTGAAACTTCACGGTAATATCAGATCCTAGATCTCCTGAATCGGCATCCGAGCTGGTAAACTCTATCCCCAGATCTATCATACGACTAGAGAAATTTTATGACTTGCATGATAAATTCAGAGGGATAGTAAATTGTAAAACTAACAGTTCTTCTTTGATTTATGAAACAGTTAATTTAGGAACAAAGGATAATCCTCAAAATATTAATCAAGGAAAGGGATGTTCCGAGCAAGAAAGATATGCTTTTATAAAGTTATTTAAATAATTTAAAGACATTTTTTCCTGGACATATGATGAATTGAAAACATTCAACCCTAACATCATACAACATGTTATTCCCATGAAACCGCAGACTCATCCTTTTCAACAGAAATTGAGGAAGATGCATCCTAAATTGGAACCCATTGTTAAAAAAGAACTAAATAAATTACTAACTGCAAAGATAATTTTTTCGGTTAGGAACATGCAATGGGTGTCTAATTTAGTCCATGTAAGGAAGAAAAGTGGTGAAATTTGACTCTGTGTCAATTTTCAGAACTTAAACCGAGCATTTGATAATGAAAACTACCCTGTTCCTCCAATGGAAAAAATCCTACAACAAGCGTCTAGTTCCAAAATACTATCTCTGCTAGATGGTTTTTCAGGATACAACCAGGTCCTCATGTCCCCCTCAGATAAGCTTAAAACCACCTTTCGTACCCCGTGGGGCACTTATGCCTACAGGAAAATGCCTTTTGGACTGATAAACGTCGGTGCCACTTTACAAATAACAATGGATATTGCTTTATGTGGCCTCATTAACTAGTCAGTCGTGGTCTACCTTGATGAATTCACCATCTTCTCTAAAAACAAGAAAGACCACTTGTCTTACCTCAGGGTTGTCCTGGAACGATGTCGCAAGTTCAACATATCTATCAACCCTAAGAAATCGGTCTTTGCAGTGGAGCAAGGTAAACTGATTGGGTTTATAGTGTCTAAGGATGGAATAATTATTGATCTTGAAAGAACCCAATCTATTGCTAAACTCTCCCCTCCTTCTTCCAAAAAAGACATGCAGTCCTTTTTGGGCAAGATTAATTTCGTCAGAAGGTTTGTCCTAAGTTTCTCAGAAATGGTCAGACCGTTACAAAATTTAATTAAAAAATATGTTTTGTACCATTGGACACCACAAGAAATTCAGGCTTTCGACTCAATCAGAAAAGTAATAATAGAAGCCCCTTCCCTGATGAACCCTGATTTTTCTCAAGATTTCACTCTTTATAACTTTTCTTCTGATCGATCTTATGTTGTTGTGTTAACACAGAAAAACATTGAAAGAAATGAGATACCCATTGCCTACATGAGCTTAGATTTTAAAGGAGCAGAGATTAACTACCCAACAGTAGATCAACATGCGTATGTTGTTTAGTAAAACACTTCTGGTCATACCTATTGAAATCCAGAACCAAGGTTATCGTTCCTTACCCGACTGTAAGAAACTTGTTAGTACAAAAAGAACTGGGTGAGAAAGGGGAAAATTTGATGATGTCATTACAGGAATATGGCCTTGAAATAACCTTTGCACAGATTGTTAGAGGTCAAGGCCTGTGTAATCTAGTGGCTGATTCGGTTGAAGAACAAGAAAGTCAAATAAACACCTCAACTATGAATCAGCCTGATGAAAAATAGATCAGTTGTGCACAAGTTACTGCCAATTCTTGGTATGAGAATATTAAATTTTATTTGACACATGGATCTGCTCCCCACAATCTTGATCCTAAAAATAGAACAGCACTTAGGCTTAAATTTGCATCTTTCTAGCTAATAAATGATGTATTATTTTGAAAGAAATTTGATGGTGTTCTTATGCGTTGTTTAGAAAATGAGGATTCATAAAAAAGTGCTATMTGAACTTCATGCAAGTGAGGTCGGTGGTAATTTTGGTGGAGATTCCACCGCTCAAAAAGTATTAAGAGCAGGATACTATTAGCCTACCTTATTTAAAGATGCCCATGCATTGTGTCATAAATGTATAATCTGCCAAAAGGCTATTGGACAGGTAAAAAAAGMAACATTCCCTTTGCAGCCTGTTACTATAGACTCCCCTTTTTAGCAATGGGGTCTTGACATCATAGGACCAATTAATCCCTCTTCTTTGCAAAATCCCAAGTATATCCTGATAGCAACRGATTATTTTACTAGATGGTCCGAAGATGTACCTTTAAAATTGGTGAACACAAATCAGGTAGTATCCTTCCTAAACTCTCATATCATCAATCGTTTTGGCATTCCCAAATATCTTGTTTTTGATAACACCTCTTACTTTTCATCCCTTGATATGAACGTTTTTTCTCTGAAAAAATCGATTAAACTGAAGTATTCTGCAAGCTACTACCCTCAAGGAAATGGCTTAGCAGAATCAACAAACAAAAATTTGATCAAGATTATTAAACAGACAATTTCAGAAAATCACAAAAATTGGCACAATGCACTGTATAATGCACTCTGGATGATAGGGTAACACAAAAATATTATGTTGTTAATTCCCCTTTATTCCTCGTTTACGGAAGAGAAGCCATCCTTCCTCCACATGTTTTACTCCCTTCTCTTCAATTGTCGCAGAAAGTAAAAGAATAGGAGTTCCCTACCCTAGAAAATCGAATTAATTCCTTGTTAAAACTGGAGGTGGTAAGAAACCAAGCAAAGAAAAAAATAGATCAACATCAGCAAATTGTAAAAAATTGGTTTGATTCAAATTCTTCTTCGGATAGGAATTTCGATGTAGGAGATATGGTTCTCAAGTGGGATAAAGCTCACGAGGGGAAGGGGGGACATACCAAGTTCCAAAACCTGTGGCTGGGACCATTTGTAATTTCTGAAAAATTGGGCCCTAGCTCTTTCCGTCTGCATAATTTAGAGGGACAGCCAGACACTTTCCCAGTGAATGGCTAGGCTCTCAAGAG
>JASDQU010107492.1:35164-49417 GCA_032191745.1 Picea mariana | reverse complement strand
TTAATCTCAACAGGTTTTCCAATCTACATAATACCTTCTTATTATAGAGCTTGAGGCCCAGTCATTGAAATATTTTGCCTTATTTTCTGACACTTCCGCTGCAAATTTAGAGTTCCTGTATCAAGTGTTGATATTTGTTTCACCTACATGGTCTTTCAATAGAATTGAGTCATAGGTTATCTTCCATAGCATCAGAAAACACCAACAATTTCTACAAAGTGAAGCCTACAAAGTTCTAGTCTACAGAACACCACCACTATGTACCTTTTCCAACTCTCCTTGAGTACTGGAATACAATTTTGTGATGATCCGGTACTGGATAACATCTCTGTGCTATTCCGGTATTGCAAAAATGTTTGCCTCTGTGCTCATATGGTATTGTGGGAGAAGGTTTGTTCTCATCCAGTACTATGGGATAAGGTCTGTGCTCATCTAGTACCAAAGGAGAAGGCCTACATTGTTCCGGTAGTGCAAAAAAATGTGTATCTGTGCTCATCCGGTACCGAAGGAGAAATCCTACGTTGTTCCGATACTGCAAAAATGTGTGCCTCTGTGCTCGTCCAATACTGTGGGGAAGGCTTGTGCTATTCTGGTACTGGGAAAAACTATACATTGATCCGATACTACAAACAATGTTCGCTTATGTGTTCATCTGGTACTGAAGAAGAATGCCTATGCTGTTTCGGTACTGCAACAAATTAACCCTTGTGTTCATCTGGCATTGAAGGAGAAGGTCTATGTTGGTTCGATACTACAAAAAATATTTGCAGTGGTCCAACACTAAGCAGTGGTCCAATAATAAGGTGTGATCTAGTACTGGTAATGAGGTGTTGGTAGTCCTTATCCTATACTCAAAGTTTTTGTTGCTCGATATAAATGCTTCAAGTAACAGGAGGTATAAACTCAACATTTTTTAAATTTTTTATTTATTAAGGAATTAGACTAATTATGTATTAAATATGTGGTTACTCTCATACATCCTCCTGTCCTCAATTATTGCACGCTCCCTACCATGAACTTTTGCAAGCCCTCGTATACATCTCCTCATGAAGAAATCATTCCTATACACCCGCAATGTTGAGAGTATGAGGTAATTGTATCTCTAACATGATCGATTTCATTCTTTCCGTTTATATGGTGAAGAAATGTCATAATCCCATGATCCAACATCGTGCCATACAAATGAATTAAGACACATCTTAAGGTACGTCAAAATATGATTATGTTCCGATCACAATGACGTCAGACAATTTCATACTTGTGAATTCTGGTCATAACAAACACATCTCTTGTCATCATTGCCCGACACTCCCGTGAACATGATCTGACGCCAACCTCCATATGAGTCTATAAGTTATTCATGAATTCAAGTTATCTTACCTTGCCATAATTACCATGGATGTGACCGTTGCAATCCAAACCTTAACTTATAAACGCTCCTTTGGATGGATTCACCATCCAGATGAACTTTATTTACCGTTTTACTATCACACCACCTCCATTTACATTGTGATTTCGTTCCTTCATATCGTTTTCATACTTATCCTCTTATGGTACTCCATCACGGACTTCGCTAATCCGATACTCAACCCTCGATCCTCTGTTCCATTGCCTCATACACTTTAAGAATTTTTTTAAGCCAACATGGGGGTTGATAGAAATGAACCTCTGTTCCAGTTATACAAGGAGACACAAGAATATCAATCTTGTAGGGAGAGATTTGAATAGGTCGACTGGGTTCCATTTCTGGAAATTCAAAGGCTATCACGAGGGAGTCTCTCTTGATTTTGCGCAGACCTATGACGGAGAAAGTGTTCATTTTGGAGATATGAAATTAACGATTTTGGAGGCCACCATAGCATAAGCTACATGATTACCTTCCTCTGGAGAGAAATACTTTAAGGGGGTGATCGTTGACAGGAAGCTTTGCTAGAAATTTCTAAGGCCGAAGCATCAGGACCCCGATTGGACTAAGGGAATTCCTCGAAGCTGCATCAAGGAAGAGTATTGGATGATGCTCATTAGTTTGTAGAGATTTCTCACTTGTGAAGGGAGGTATGTCATGACCTTCCAATACCATTTGAAAATTTTGTCACATTTTGAAGGAGAGCCACAAATCGATTTTCCCCACTTCCTCTGGATGAGTTTAAATAAAATGGTGAGAGGAGTTAAATCAACTTCCAATAAACCCGAAACTAGTATCCATCACTAAGTACTAATGAAACTATTGGTTATCCATGAATTGATAAAACAATGCAGTATTTGGAAACAACTACTTCAACAAAATTTTTCTCAAGAAGGAGTGTCTAAATCTATAGAATAATAGGAAACAAAAGCATACAGTGATGGGTCCAGTAGAAAGACAAAGAAAAAAAAAAGGGAAGGAGTTAGGGGGTGAAAAAGCTAATGTTACACCTATCTCATCCCAACCTACTGATGAATTGGATAAAGATAAGTTTGTTGTGGAGGATCCTACTGCATCGAAAAAGAAGAAAACCTCGCAATCTCAGAAAATAAGTCCAACCTTGATTCGAAAAACTAAAAGGCAGAAAATAAAGGACTCTAGGAAAGGTGAACGATTGGATAGTGCTCTCAAGGCAACCATTGAATTATCACTAGATCCAGTTAGGAAGTTGGAAAAGGCCCATGAACTAAACATTCAGAGCAGGAAAAAGTGTTAAAAGAAGGGTGTGCCAACAAAACAAATCCTAGAGGAGCCCACTACATCTAAGGAGGGGCCTGCCCAATATAAAGGACCAAGTCCAGCATCTATTCCTAAATACCAACTGCCATGAAGTGAGAGATGAAAAAGGAAGAAAACAAGTCAAAAGGAAGTTTCACATGATTCCCTCGAGGCAACTATTGAGTTCCCTCAAGAATCATCTAATGAGTTGGAAAAGACCCCTGAAGCAGTTATTCTGTTTCCTCAAGAGCCAATTAGTGAGTTGGAGAAGAATCCTAAGGTGACAAGTGGAAGTAAGAGGAATCTTAAAAAAAGGGAGGTTCAAAAGAAACAAATCTCAGAGCCTACATCTCAGTCCTCGAGAGTGGAAACAAGGAATTTTTAGCAGGAACAAACTCCATAACCTACACTTCGGTCCTCCAAGGTGAAAATCAAATATGTGCAAGGGAAACAGGTCCCCTTTCCTATAAATGCTAATAAAACAAATAAGATGAAGATATTTGAAGAGACTTCCACCCCTGTTAGAAAATATGAGGAAGCCTCACTTCCTGTATGAAGAACCACGAGGAGCATGGACAAACAAATAAAAGTTCCATATATGCCTTCTCTTCCAGAAGAGCCTATTGATATTTCGAATTCTCCAGAGAAAGAAAGTGGTATGGAGCAACGATTAGTGAGATCGAGGGGCTAGTGACAAAAACCTTGAGAGGTTTGAGAAAGGAGAATGAAGCCCGAGAGGAGGTGAATAAAAAAACAACCACATCTCATCCTGACAATTCTTTGAGCAAACAACAATTGACAGTGAAGATTGGGAAACTGACAAAACATAACAAGAAGCTGAAACAAGAGGTTACAAAGTACCAAGTGTTGGATAGGCATATTAATGCAGAGAATGCACAATTGAAAGAATATAACCTAAGGTTACAGGATGCACAAGAAGAGGTTTATGTTAAACTCAACAAAGTTTTATGTTTGATCCAATACACCAGGGTGATTAAGAAGGAACTTAGGAGTGAAGCTTCTGGGTTCAACATTCTACAACCAGATAAATAATGTTCAGACATGATGGGAGATGGTTCAGTTTTGCAAAGTTTTGAGTATCAGTTTTGACATTGTTGCATGAGGAAATGCAATGACTTTAGCATGGGGGAAATGTTGAGTCTCCATTTTGACACTTCTATTATCCTATATTATCCTCTATCTGAGTCAATTTTATCTCTCACATGTCCATATGATTTCTATTTCCTCCAAAAACCTACCTTGTGACCTTGTCCATGTGTATACAGAGGTAACCTATGTTAAAACGTGATTTGTTTGATTTTTTGATTAAATTGGAATTAAATGGTTGATTATTTATGCTCCTAATTACTTTGAATATTAATTAAGCAACTCCATCCGATACTAACACTGGTCCGGTATTGCAACAACCGCTTGATCCGGTACTCTGCTTGATTTGGTACTCTTCTTGATCTAGTACTCCGCCTGATCCAGTACCAATACGCCTCTTGATCCGGTACTTTGGAGTGATCCGGTACCACTACTCTGCACCTCTTTTGGTACAAATACTCTGCCTCTTCTGGTACCATCTCTATGCCTCTTTCGATACCTTTTGTTGCGCTGATCCGGTACCCAGATTTATGACTGTGCTAGTTTGGTACTAAACCCATGTCTACAAGATTCACGTGTTGAATGAGTATGCTGGTGGTGATTCCAAGAAGTTAGTTAGATGGAAGTATCCTTAGGTAGTTTGGAGATCACGATAGAATTCATCACTCATGCACTTCGTGTCATGAGGATGAAGTCCATCCCTAGAGATACGATATGAATCACCAATTGTAATATTTTGAAAACATTTGATAATTATCCTCAGACCTTGGTTATAACGACTAACCTGCTTTAAAAGGGTTTTTGTGTAGATGATAGAAAGTGAGTAGTAAGTAGAGAATGATACACATTGTTATGTTGAATGAAATGTTGAACTGTTGTTTCACTTGATCAATTGAAGGAATACAACGATATTTTGTGCAATTCATGGGAATGAGTAAAGTGTTTTAGTCTGCAATTTCTTTAGATGTACCTTTTTGGTTCAACAAGGGCCCACCACCCCAACCAAGGTAAGCCTCCCTGTACATGTATTTGTGTGTTGTGAGTTAATTGTGTAAGTGTGAAAACTTAATAGTTGAGTGTTGCAAATGATTTTATATGCATAAAATTTTGTAAGTACAATACAAATTTATTTGATTTTGAATCAATGTGGGTGAATGGTTATACATTGAGCAGAGTAGATAATTCCATTTCCATTTCTGCAGATTGATATTTAGTGAACAAGAGTTGGATAGATGTGTGAGATTGTTAAATAAGCAATTGTTATTGTTTTGAATTTATGATTGTGATGTTCTTAGTAGGTACATGAACCATAAGACTTCATCTCTCACCTTCATGTTCGATGTAATGAAGTCTCTCAATCATATTGACTATTTCCTGTATTAAAGAAGGTTTGATTGGAATTTATAGGGTTATGGCTGGTTTCTTTCTAAGAGTGAATAAAGTGAATTGATTGCTATTTCAATTTCTACAAGAAGCAAGATCTCAGTTCATCTTTGCATTTCATAAGCCTATAATGAACAACCTTGTTATCTAAGCAAGAGACTTTTCAATTGAGTGTTTGYTTGACAATTTTGTTATAAGATTTATCTTCTGAGTTTGAAGTTGTGTGAAGTATTCAGATATTCCAAAACAAAGTGTTATGTTATTAATTATTTCCTGATTGAGCTATCTACAACAGACATAGATAGGTTACCTGTTTTCAGCACATATGGTGTAACAACTCTTTTGATTACGAATCCCAGATTGAGATATAAAATGAGTGCAATATACTAAGCATATATATACACCAACAAGGTTGATATTGAAATGAGGTATATTACCTATCCTTTCCAAGATGAAGGTGTAATTCTTGCACTCATGGGTGGAATTATAGCAGGCCCTAACATTGGATCATATGACTTAAATTTTGAATTTTGGAAATGGAGGACACATGAAATATTTATAGCAAACACAATAAACATTAGTAGCACAAGAAAAGAGTTAAAAGCAATATGGTAGCCAGAGAAGATCAAAAGGATCTTTGCTAGTTAAGGTTCCCTCATGAGAAAGCATAACATTGAAGTGTATCTAAAGTGTGGGACAATGCAAAGGATAATATAGTAGCATAATGGAGCTTTGGACAACCTCAAAGAC
Organism: Picea mariana; assembly: GCA_032191745.1. Lineage (NCBI taxonomy): Eukaryota > Viridiplantae > Streptophyta > Pinopsida > Pinales > Pinaceae > Picea > Picea mariana. The sequence continues at coordinate 43,494 of JASDQU010107492.1, read as the reverse complement.
TATAACAAAATTTTTCACTTGAGTAGATAAAAAAAAGCCACATTACTGAGGTTGGTGAGAACCCCATTGAAGCAAAGTTGGGAGACTGGTGATGGAGTAGGTGATATGAGTACCCATACTATAAGCACAAAGGCACCAATCAAGATTTTGAAACTCAAATTTTCTATTAAATTCATTGACACATAGAACCCAAAAGATTTGTTGTATGATGTGTCACATTGGTGCTTTCTATGTTTGGGGGACCATGTTCTCAAGGAAAAAATTAGAGTAACGATGATGTCAACCCATCCTTGCTCCCACTCCTTGCACCTTTTGTTGGTGGCCAAATTATTGTTCTACGGTTGTGCATGGTGCAAGTGTCATTATCAATGTTAGTAGCTAGAGTGTACTCACAACTATTTCTATGAATAGTCTTGATGTCTTGAGGGCATTTCACAATCTAACATATGCGATATCATTTTTGGGATTATCTCTGCAAAATAATTATTAATCAATGAACCATATCCCATGAAAATTAGTCATAGATGATCAATTTATCTTGATTTTTTTATAGTAAACTTAGCACTCATTACATTGGGTGATGCTCACAAGGGTGAAGAAGCAGGATTGAAACTATCAAAATGAATCACATAACCTCAATCATCACCTCCAGGGATTTCACCCAATAACTAGGACTTCCCAAGAAGGTCACCCATCCCAATACTCGTCCAAATTAAACACACTTAAAAATGAAGGTTCCCCCCTTAGACAAGGGCACTTAGCTTGCTACCCCATTCACAAAACCTTAGCAAGTATTGTGCCTTATGAACTATTCAATTAGAGTTCCCTTGGCACTTTTATTTGAGCAACGAGGGGTTTTTGCAATCCAACATATGAGATATAATTTTTGGGATTATCTTCACACACTAAGTCATTAATACATGACCCATATCCCATAAGCATTAGTCATAGCCAACTAATTTATCATGATTTTGAATATTCCACTTAGTATTCATTGCATTTGGTAATGCTCACGAGGGTGAAGAAGCAGGATTAAAACTAGTGAAATTAATCACATGGCATCAATCATCACCTCTGAGTCTACACCCAGTAACCAAGACTTCTTGGGGAGGTCACCCATTCTAAGAATCCTTGGCTTAAGCGTGCTTAACCATGGAATTTTCTCCAAAAGTTAAACCAAATTAGATTTTGTGTAACATACCCAACCCCCATCTGGGTCAAGCCACTGCTAAAATGATCAAATAAAAATTTCTGATACTGATTCTAAATGCAAAAATAACACACAACAAGACATTCTAACCCATGCAAGTACCCATACTGAATAAAAAAGTAAATAAAATTACTTTACATATGCACAACAACAATTAAGTGCATATAACATCATTCCACAACAAAATATAGATTCATACACATCAATTCTACTCACAACAAGTAGCATTAACCAAAACTAACTCATAGTAAGATGCACAACAAAAATATCAACATTTAACACAAATTAACACAACAAATAAAAACACTTATCTTGTGAAATTGTGCAACCTGTTACAGAGTACAAACTTTCCTCCCAACCATAGAATTGATGTTCCAATTCTCAACAAGATGTCACCCCCGATTTGGGGTTATGAATCCACAAGAGATGGTGGTCCCTAAGGCTGGCTAATGTCCCCCTCTCAACAATCAATTCCCACAACTAATTGCAGTCCGCCAACTCTCTTCCCCACTTCTTGCACAACCCAAGGGATGGAACCCCCCTTCAATGCTCACAATCCCTCATGCCTTTCCACTCCCCTCTAAGGATTCCAACATAGGCTGGATAGGAAATCTATCTACTAGGATCTCAAGTATTCTACAACTGCAACATGAATTTACCCAACAACAAAATGCGTGCGTCCCTTGACGAATTTCGAACAAAATGTTACTCACATACCCATAGCCTCTTTATCCAMAAAATTTCAGCTCCAAATAGCTGCAAAACGTGCCCACAAAAATCACCTTCAAGCTTCAACACTCAGAACTCCTTTGTCGTCCAGAAAACTCCATGTAAAAACAACTCTCTATAAAAAAACGTGAATCTATAATTYTGATCTCTTACACATACACATTTCCCCTCTTTCTCTTGCTTGCTTGACTTTCACTCTTCCCCAAGTTGATTTTATTCAACCCCCATGCTCTTAATAACTATGGGATGTGACTCTCACACCCACCCTCTTACATGAATTCAATGATTGGGTTCTAGAACACTCAAAAAATAATGGAAGGTTCATGGTAAGGATAATTTAGAAAGAAATGGGTAAACTCTTCCCCTTGGAACCTTTCCAACTCTCATGGAAACTTAGCCCCCGAATCTTCGTCCGTGTCCATTTGCATCCAACAATACATTTTATTCATTATTCAATTTACATCATTCACATATTACATCGCTTTGTCTCTTGACCATATACTACATTTACAATATACATCGCTGGTTTGGGGTTTGAAAACAAGGATGTTTCATTTCCCTACCCCTACAAACTGTACTGTCCTCAATGCACATAACCATACAATTTAAACATTGACATATATATAAATATTACATCTAAATACTTGATAATTCCGCAACTTAAGGACTCATGCAACAATTCCAACCAACGACTCTCTTTTCCTCTCAAACCACGCATTGGTTGGAAAAGAAGTATCAAAGTTATGGCTCCAAGAACCCTAGTTGCCAAAATGGAGTCTTAATTCACTTATGTACAAATGTACATTCAATTTTCTTCAAAATTTGGAACAATGTATTCTTCCCACATGGCTTCCTCGTGCTCCCATGTAGCATCTTCAGGAACCTAGAAGGTCCATTGAATATTTAACATGTCGATGGCTTTGTTCCTGAGCACTTTGAATTTTCAGTTGAAAATGTGCACTGGTTCCACCTGGAAATCCCCTTCGCGTTCCACCTAGATCACATTCCAATCAATCACACAATCATGATTAGGTACATACTTTTTTAATAAAGACACATGGAACACATTATGAATTCTCATGGATGTAGGTAATGCTAGCATGCATGAAATTGACCCTATATTTTCTAATATCTCAAAAGGACCACAATATCTCACTAAAWTTTTTGGGAAACTTCCCAATTTTAGCGAGCTTCTCTTGAATTTAACTTTTAAAAACACATACTCTCCCACTTTGAATTCTCTATGTGTTTTTATTTTATCGACATAGATCTTYTGTCAATCTTGTGAAACTTTTAAATTMTGCCTGGTCTTTACCACCTCTTCTTCTATTTCCCTTAAAGTTTTTCCCAATCACGACTTCATCTGTTGGGTTATCCCAACTTACTGGTGTGTTTCATTTTCTGCCATACAATGCTTTAAACAGGCTCATCTTCAATGATTCCTCATACCCATTATTGTAAGCAAACTCAACTAAATGAATATAGTCCTCCCACTTATAAGGATTGTCCATTACACACATTATCAACATATCATCAATTATCTAGTTAATCCTTTTTGTTTTCCCATATGACTCTAGGTGATATGTTGTATTGAAATTTAGATTGGTCCAAAATCCTTTAAACAACCCCTTCCAAAAAATGGAAGTGAACTTAGGATCTCGATTCGACACTATTTCCTTAGGCATACCATGTATCCTAGCAATTTCTCTAATATAATTTCTACAATATTGGCTTCCTTACGAGTTACTTTTACAAGAATGAAATGTGCAACCTTTGAAAGTGTGTCCACCACCACCATGATGGAGTCATGTTGTCTTGTTTTCCTGGGAAATTTGGTAATGAAATTGATAGTAAAAACTCCCCATTTCCATTCAGGAACATGTAATGGATGTAGCAATACCGCTGGATGTTTGTGCTCAACATTTACCTTATGAAATTCCATGCATATAGCCAAATAACCAGTGACATCTCTCTTCATACCAGGCCAAAAATATTGGCCTCTTACACCTGTAATAGTTTTCTGGTATCCTCGATGTTCAACGTATGACACATTGTGCATCTCCTTTAAAACCAAATTTCTCAATTCTTGATAATTGGAAACATAAATTTTGTTCCGGAATATGAGGATTCCATCCTCTTCTAGTTTATAATCCTTATGTTTATGTTGTACATTATTATAATATAAGCCTTCTTTAACTTGCACATAATGTTGATCTGTTGTTACAACCTCTAGAATTATATCTTTTAAATCTATCTTGTACATACTAATAGCATGCATTTTATGCACCCTCCTGCTGTACATTAACCACCTTATTCTTTTTTCCTTTCAAGTGCTTGATTTCAAAGTCATATTGACTAAGAAATTTTAGCCATCTAGTTTTTCTAGCATTTAATGTTGGTTGTTCAAACAAGTATTTCAGACGACTATGGTATGTCCTTAATTAAAAAAAAATTCCCATAAGGTAATGCCTCCACATCCTTAAGGCATGTACTATGGATGCCAACTCAAAGTCATGTGTAGCATATTTTATTTCATGCTCCTTCAATTTTTTGGAATCATAACAAATTACATGTCCATTTTGTGTAAGGACTCCATCAAGCCCTTCATTGCATGTCTCTGCACACAACAAAATTTTATCTGGATCCACAACTTTCAAAATAAGTGCACTAGTTAGTTAGTCCTTTAAGTGCTAGAAATTTTATTCACACTTAGCACTCCATTCAAACTTTGCTCATTTTTGTTGCAAATATGTTATTGGGTGTGCAATTTTGGAGAATCTCACAATCAATCTCTTGTAATAACCAACTAGACCCATAAATGATCTAACTTCTGAAATGTTTGTTGGCGTTGGCCAAATTTTGATTGMTTCAATCTTTTCTTGATCCATTGCTATGCCATATTTTGAAACAATGTGACCCAAATATTGGATTTGATTTTGATAAAAAAATGCATTTACTCAATTTGGCATACAATTGGTGCTCTCTCAAAACTTCTAGCACCATCCTCAAATGTTTCTCATTCTCCTCCTCTGTCTTGGAATATATAAGAATATCATCAAAGAATACAATGACAAACTTGTCCAGGAAATCTTCAAACACCCCATTCATCGAGAACATAAATGTAGCGGACACATTTTCCAACCCAAAAGGCACCACTACAAATTCATACTGTCCATACCTTGTCATCCAAAAGGTTGTTTTTCTAGTCTCTTCTTCTCTGATTCTCACTTGATGATAGACTAACCTCAAGTCAATCTTGGAGAATATCTTTTCTCCTTTCAACTGATCAAAGTGATCGTTAATCCTTGGCAAGGGATATTTGTTCTTGACTGTAACCTTGTTCAACTGTCTTAAGTCAATACACAACCTCAATGTTTCTTATTTTTTCTTGACAAAAAGAACCGGGGCACCCCAAGGAGAAACACTTGGGCATATGTACCCTTTCTTTACAAAATCTTCTAATTGCATTTGCAAATATTTTAGTTCTGGTGTGCTCATTCTGTAGGAAGTTTTGGACACTGGAGAAGATCTATGAATTAAAGTCGATAGAGAAATCTATATCCCTCTTTGGTGGAAATACTAACAATTCCTCTGTAAATTTTAATGACAAAAATAAGCAAGCTAATATTTTGTCATACACTTAGCAACCTAGAGATAACTGTCTTGCATGAACTCTGAAATGTCTAAAACCCACATTCAGAAATTACCAATAAGCAGAAATAAAGATTGCTAAGTAATTATGCAGTGGAAATAAACACAATGAACAACATTCATCCAACCATGAATAACTCAGAAATTTAGGCAAATGCCAGGGAAAACCCCAATGTGGGGAAACCCAATGAGAGAGAGAGAGAGAGAGAGAGAGAGAGAGAGATCTTATTATTCAGCTTCAGGAAAGTACATATCAACAACAATTACACAATTTCTAGCAAAGAGAAAAATACCTCACAACACCAAAACTGTCCCAAAATATGCCTTGGTTTATGTGCCCAGAAAATCCATACAATTGTATGGATTTTCTCTTTCCAGCACCTCAAAATCTATGCCAAAATATCTTTTGTATGGACAACAAAAGAACTTCCCCCTTCACCAACATAAGACAATGAAATGGTTGCCTCGAAATCCATGCAACAAGCTGCCTCAATTTTCATGCCCTCCCAGCCTATTGTATGAACTATACTGACTGCATGGATCCATACAAAACGACCTCTCTAACAACAGAAAAATCAACACCCACAAAACATAAAATCCTCCAGGGATTTGTGCCCAAAAACTCTTGGGAAATGTGCCCTCTTTGCTGCCCTCTTTCCTCTCTCAAGCTTACTCATAAATTCTCTTTCAATCTCCTCCTCTTGTGTGTCTTGCACACTACCCAATGCATTCTCTTATAATATGAAAATTAACTTTTCCTTCCAAAGTGTCTTTTGACCTTCCCCAACCCTAAATCCAAAGGCCAAGATCTAATCTTTCCTTTACAAGATCAAGGGCCATGATTCATTCCCTCCAAAATAAATCACTTAAAATATTATAGTACATTTCACTTTATTACATAAGTGCACTTTATGAAATAAAGTCACTTTAATATTATAAGGTACACTTTATTAAAAAGTCACTTTAATAAAAGAACCACTTTACAACTTTATAAAAACGCATTACAAAGTTAAGCGCCTAGTAGTGTCAACATAAGGTAACATCCACATATAAGACAAAACATGTAGAGTACCTCCTAAGATAAAAATCTAACATCCCCAAACACATCTTCATCTTATTTCAAGGTTGAATAATCTTTAAGAATTGGCTCCTTATCCTTCATTGGATTTTCCATATGAGTTGCATATATCTAACACTATTTCCTAAAAATTCTTTTCAATTGCAACACTGAAATCTCTCGAACAGATATAGGCCTTGGAATACCTTGCATTGTCCTTGAATTTCCTTCCTCATCAAGATAAGTAAATGCCTTGTTATAAAAATATAAGACAACACGATGCTTTTCTAGTCAATCCATACCAATCAAGTAGTCAAAATACCCAAGCGGTATGATGTTCAAATCTGCCTTAGTGTTAATTCCATTCAGGTTTATAGGGAATTCTTTAACAAGCTCATTAATTCTTCTCTTTGTTCCACTAGCTGGATGAACTAACCAAGACATGCTTATATTTCTTCAATTTAAATATTTCAACTAGATTTGAATCTATATAGCTATGACTAGATCCATAATCAATCAAAATAGCTATGGGATGATTATCAATCTTACCTTCCACTTCAATCATGTGGAATTGATAGTCTACTTGTCTATTATCCAAGGATGCATAGATTCTTGGAATTCTTCTGCCCACATCCTCTATTGTCTCCTCTTGTTTGATTTTATGCATAGTCTTCATTTTATCTCCTTGGTGAGGACAATCCTTATACATGTGATCTCCTTCACATCCCCAACACTTTATGGGTTGTTGTCYTGGCTTCTTTCCCAAGGAATATGTCATCTTTCGATTGCCTTGAGATGGCTTCCCTTGTTAATATGCTTGAGATCTATTCCCGATGAAAGGTGGCTTGAGTCCTTTMTTCCTTTGATCCATCCTTCCTTTCTTCTTATCATCCCAAGMCTTTTGGAAAGATATCCTTCCTCTATTCCTCTCATACAAATACGTGGTCTTTCTTATGGATTCTTCTAAATTCTTGGGTTCATCAAACTGAATTTTATCCTTATAGAAGGATGGCRGTCCACTCAGTAATCTATGAATTTTGACCTTTTCATCTCTAATGAAACTCACATACCTGAGAATTTCCAAGAATTTCATTTCGTATTTACCCATGGTCATGTTCCCAAGTTTGAGTTCAAAGAACTCTTGCATCTTCTTGTCATAATATTTCTCTAACAAGTACTGTTGTTGGAAATATTTCTTGAATTTCTTCCAAAAAATTCTCTTCTCATCAAGGTGCTTAACCTTCTTTAGTTGATACCACCACATATATGTCTTTCCTTGAAGGTGGTAGGTTGCAATTCAGGCTTCTACATTTGATGAGTAATCATGCAATTGAAAATATTTCCTCATTCACAACAACCATGCTTCTGCATCTTCTCCTTTCTTGTTCTCTTCATCAAAATATGGTGGCTTGATTTTCATCAACTCCCCTTGCAAGCTATTTGACCCATGTCTCCTCCTATGATTTATGACATGATACATACTTAGGCTACTTGCTGAACTTGAAAACACATATGCTCTTCTGGTCGAGTGCCCTCAGGAATGATGATGATGATTCATGCTAGCACTCCTTGAATGTCTAAATCCTTCATGATCATCCCTCCTATCATGAGATATAGAAACTTCTACTTGCCTTGCACTAGCTTCCTATTTTGTGCCTGAATATTTGTTGACTTGCTTCTATA
>JASDQU010107491.1:205014-221868 GCA_032191745.1 Picea mariana | reverse complement strand
CTGACTCTCTCTAGCAATGTCATGTGGTAGATCAAGGAAATGGGGCCAAACCTCCCCCCTCCTAATGAACCCGATGATAAAATAACTATCCTCCTCTATGGGTTGATACCACAGATCGTGACTGACCCTAAATGCCTACAGAGCATGATCCCAGTGACATATCAACTACTATAAGAATGAAGAGTTCTGCCCAAGGGATGTAGCCTCATCATAAAACTTGAGGAGGCCAAAATTCCTCAAAAGGGCACGAGTTTTTGGTGCAATAGGGTGAGGGATCATCTCCCTCTCCCTCTCTCCAACCTCCTACTCATGTACAAAGTTGTATGTGTCGACCTGCTACCACTTCTTCTTCTCTCGTGCTCGTCGTCGTCATCTCTTATTCACATACAATTCTTTTTAGGGACATATACATAGATTTTTTTTATAAGTAAGATATTCTATTCATGTATTAATAGTGTATACATAAATGTCTACTAGCAAGCCAAGTCCAGAAGTATTACTAGGAAACCAACCAAGCCAGAAGCAACAAAACATAAGGTCTGCCCATGAAGGGAAACCAAACCAAGAATTAAGGTTAACCATGACAACTGAAACTATTTGTAGCAACAAAGAAAAAAATAGTCTATCAAACCTACTAACTAGATGAACAAAATAGAGACACCTACAAGTTTGAGAAAGAGCATCTTCAGACAGATATTGTCCACAAAAACAAGAATTCAAATTAACCATTGGAAGGGGGCACCTAGGGAGCACTCAACCTCGATTCATTCATGAAAGCCATAGCTGGAGTAGAACAACTATTCAACTGACCTCCTGCATGTAGAAAAATGGTTCACTCATGATGCACAACCAACCACTTAACCATCTCCAAGAGCAAGGAGCTTTTCTCCTCCAAAGACTCCATCCTACGCTTGAGTTGTCAGAAGTCCTCATCCTTAGGGAGCATGCCCAGAGACACCATTGTCTTTGTATGCCAGTAGAGCTATATAATTCTAAAAAATTTGGAGTTTCTAGTCCTGGTGGAGACAAGGTTGGGAATAATGTCTCCCACCTGATCCTCCACCTCCTCATCTTCCTTATAGGCTCTGACCATCTGAACTTCCTCCTCCAGAGTAGGCATAGTGGCATGGTCTTCTTTCGGGAAAAATCAATGATAGAAATATGTTGCCTCAACTGCAACCTTAGCTGCTCGGGTCTGGCGTGCTAGAGAGCGGCGGGAGATGCTTCCCTGAGGGGCCATGAGAACATTGAGGAGGGGGAGAGAATCAAACTAGAACCACTCAATATTAGAGCCACTTTCTTCAAGTAGAGTAACCCGGAAATCAAAACCACAACATAGACCAAAAACAGTGAGAGCCAAAGGCCTCCTCGACTGCATCCTTATTCTCACAAGCTTCATCATACCCGCAAGTGCCAGGAGTATTGAGAAATCAATACTCTATGCTTCCATGAACACCCCCATTACCCTGCATCGTGTAAAGATTAACTCCTTTGTACCCTCCATTAACATCCTATTTGACCGATCCAACAAGAGACTTGGAGCAAATGAACTAGGCACGTGGGTGACATTGAGGTGAAGAGACAACTTCCAATGTCACTGCCTCCCCATTACATGCATGCAAGCCAATTTTCACACCATCTGAGGAGTTAGGATCGACACAGGCTAAAGAATGACAAGCCTGCCTCAAAGAAGGAGAGTGGAGATCATCCCAGTTACAATTGAAAGGAAGGGAAGGCTTGTTGAAGCTTTCATTTGCTAGCAGATCGATGATTTTATTGGCCTCACGAAGAACATGAGAGGGAATGAGGGAAATAATAAGAGGTATAATAGAGAGAAGGAGCTCCAGTAGGGCCTCAAGATGCCAATTGTTGGAGAATTTGGATGGAGATGAGCCATTTTGGAGTTTAGAAAGCATATGGATGATGAGCTTAGAGTCCCCTTCAACAATGAGTTTGGAGAAGTGAAGGGAATGGGCAATGTGAAGTCCTTGGATTAGAGCCCAGAGCTCGATTGCATTATGCGAGGAGGAGACAATTTGACCATAATAAATTCAAATGATTTTGTCTTTAAAATCTCAAAAGACTCCACCATAGTTAGTTGGTCCTGGGTTTCCCTTCAGAGCACCATTGAAATTTAACTTGACAAAATCTGGTGGGAGAGGGGACTCCGAGGAGGGAGAAGGAGTAGGAGAATGAAGAGAGGAAGAATGGGAAACATGGAAGGGAGAGGGGATCTAGAAGGAAAGAAGAGACTACTCATTACCACTGCATTTTATATCTTCCACATCTCATTTTCCCTAAAGAATTGTCTCTAGAATATTCATTTTGATTTTTCTCCACACCTAAGCCAGTTGTGAGGATTCATTTTTGAATATTTTCTGATTCCTTTCTTTCAAAGTTTCCCATAGAAAAAATTATAGGAAGAGCCTCCAAATTCGATTTTGGGTTGTGGAAGCTGCTATAGAGCCAAGCCGAGATGGTCATTTGAACAAAATCATGGATACGGTCAGATTGTCAAAAAGATATGGCTTCTTGATCCCAAAGGAAGTTGTTGAAGGGGAAAGAATTGAGGAGATGCTCCAAGGATTCAACTTTATGAAGGCACATGACACATACATGGTCCAACAAATCCATTTCGAAGAAGATGATCCCAAGTGAGAATTTTCCTATGATAGACTAACCAAAGAAAGGTAGCTACTTTGGGCCAAAGATTCCAATTCCAAATCTTGTCCCATATGTCCTTCGATGGAACCTATGAGTGTTTGGAAATTAGAGAGCATGCTTCTTGCAAATTGAAGCACGGGATGGATGATGTCCCCATCACAATTTATCTGGTAGGGAATAAAAAGTGATTTTCTTGTTGTGTAGTTCATAGAGAAATGCTGACAAGAAGGGGTGATCTTGGAGGGGGATGTGATTAGGGTTAAGATGCCAAGAATGCCAATCAATAGAGTTGATGTTAGGTTTTCAATAGGAGTGAACCTTTTGACCATGAGAAACTATGAGAGGAGCCATAAGAGGAACTACTGTAGGGATAGACCGAAGAGAGGGGAGTTGCTGCCAAAAATCCTCCAAGAAGAGGGTAGAATGACCATCTATAATTTCCCAGAAACTGTGTTCTTGAATCAGAGATTTGTTTATCCATGACACATTTTAGATTAGGGAGTTGTGTTGCTCTCCTATCATTCTATTAAGATTCGAAGTGTCAAGAAGATCAACATATTTTCGTTTCCATAGATTACTCCACAACTCCTTTATTTTGAAGCCAGGGACACTAAGTTTTTGCAGCTAGAGCATTATTGAGAAGCTCTCGGTCATGAATCCCTAGGCCTCCTTTCTGCTCAGAAAGATAGATAGTTTTCCATACAACTAGGGACCATTTCTTAGCAGATTGCGCTCCTTGCGATTAAAAATGATTTTAATGACTTTAATTTCTTTCAGGATACGCTTGGGGGCAACAAGAGCAGAAAAGAGGTAAAGGGGGATAGACTGTAGGACATATTTAAGTGGAGCAAGTCGAATCACAATGTTGAGGGGGTGGAAAGTCCAGCAGGATTTTCTTTTTTCCAGGAAGGACAAAATATCTTCCCAAGAGCAATTACAAGCAACATAGGCTAGAAGAAGCACACCAATATATTTGGGTGGAAGGGACCTCCTAGTAAAACTGAGAATGCAAGAGACATGAAAATGGACAGGAAGAGGGGTGTTGAAGAATAATATATGCAATTTGAGCCGATTTATCGAGGTGCCTGAAGCATCCATAAATTCATCAAGGACCCTCTTGAAGGCTCTTGATTCCTTTGCAGAGAGGATGCCCATTAACATGGTGTCATCCACAAATTGGTTATGAGAGAGGGAGGGATCAAAGTTATGGAGCTTTAAGGCTTATAGTTTTTGGGATTGAATAGTAGCTTTGAGACTGCGTCCCAACCCTTCTTCCATCAAGACAAAKAGGAAAGGGGAATGGGGATCACCTTGCCTAATGCCTATGGAAGGACGAAAAGGGGCATATGGAGCATCRTTGATAAGAAAAGAGAAGAAAACAGAGGAGATAAGGGCCATAATATATTTAACCTAGTCAAGATGGAATCCAAAAGCTAAGAGGACCTCATTGATGTATAGCCAACTAAATTTGTCAAAGGATTTTGACATGTCTAGTTTGATTAGCATGTCAGGGGTCTTGGTAGATTTAAGAGAAAGAACAACCTCATGGGATAAAATGATACTATCAAGAATCTAACGACCTTCCACATACCATGATTACTCAAGGGAAATTAGGAGAGGTAAAAGATATTTTAGGTGTAGAACAATGACCTTCGAGATTATTTTGTAAATAACATTGCATAAGGCTATAGGACAAAATTCGTTGGGGTCAACTACCTCATCATCCTTGGGAATAAGTGTTAGGAAGGTTTCATTAAGGGCTGGGAGAACACCCAAAATTCTTTGTGATTGGGAAAGTAGGTTCGACACATCAAATTTGACCACTTTCCAACAATGATTAAAAAAAATGTTGTGAATCCATTCAGTCCACAGGCTTTTCCCAAGGCCATAATCATAACAACCACTTCCACTTCTTCAAGGGAAATGGGGTGCATCAGGGTTGCATTATGATCAATTGTGACTAAACAGGGAATGTGCCTAATGATTGATTGAATTGCAACGTTATGTTTAGTGGAGGCTTTGTGAGTAAGTCCTAAAAAAAGGATGTTATCTCGTGCTCAATATCAGAGTGGGAGGTAAGTTGGTACATTGAGTTGAAGTGATATGAGTAATGCAATTAGAGTGTTGGCGTTGGATGATGAAGCAGTGAAATAATTTGGAGTTGTGTTCACCTTCCTTGAGCCATTGGACGCATGATTTATGTCTCTATAATATCCCTTCTTTCTTTCTCTATTCTTCAAGATGAAAGGTTAGATATTTTTCCTATTGGGAAAGATCCTTCGATATGCCATTGAGAATAATATGTTGTTCAAGGGTCTCCATTTGGGATTCTAGCTGCCTCTGGGTTGGAAAATGTTACCAAAGAACGATTTGTTCTAGAGCTCAAGTTGTAGCTTGATATTTTTAAGGCGTTGTTGGAAGCAATACATGAGGGATCCATTTGAGATCTTAGCCTCGTCCCACCATTTTTGAATATTAGTGAGGAATTCAAGATGAGAGAGCCAAAAAATTTCAAATCTGAAAGTTTGCTTTAAGGGGACCCCTTGGACATCAATATTAAGGCAAATGGGCCAATGGTCAGATTCCGCTGTTGGGAGAATAATCAATTCCATGTGAAGACCGGAGAGCATGGGCAATTCAAACATCAATAACCGGTCTAGTCTACAAGCCACTTGTTGAGATCCACCTCGATGATTATTCTTATGATGAATATCCCATTGATGGTTTCTATATCTATGAGTTTTTGAAGTCGAATAAACCTGTTGAACACCTCGCTGTCCAGTTCAAGCCTTCAACAGACATGACATAGGTACCTAGGGTATTACCTACGCCTTCCAGGATTTCTTCATCTCAATACTCTTGTGGGAGGGAGTAGAGATGAACCCAGACATGGGTATAGGAGAAATCCTCTTTATCCAGATTAAATTTTTTTGTCCAATAACATAGATGTAGGCCCACAGATCAAAAAAAGTATGACCCATTTTCAAAGATCCGATATCGGTCTTTGATATCATGAAAGATTGCAGTAAAAAAACCTTTTGATCCTAGTTTAAGCTCAAAATGACTAGAGGGTTTCCAACAAGAGTTTATCCAGGTAACTAGATCTCTCTCGGTAGGCCAGATACCAAGAAACTTACCGATGACCATGTGATCCTTCATGAACTAAACATATCTTCCAAGCATATTTGAGCGGATCTCGTATCTTGGAGTTACGACTGCTTTTGGAATGAATTGTCATGGCTTCCATATCTGTGGTTCACTGTGAGGTAGAGGGGTTTGGGACCGCATCGCCAGTGCTTTGGCCGGAAATAGTGGGAGAGACTTCATGCGATTATGTACTAGATACACTACCATAGACATAAGATCCATGGGGAGGGGGTACCGACTCCCCCAGGGGATTCATTAGAGGAGGCAGAGCCAAGTTTAAAAACATGTGTTTCCAGAAACCCTAGGCCACCAGTCGCAAGAATAAAATCTTGTTCATGATCCCCCACACACAACTTAGGTACATATATAGAGATAAAACAAATTGATATTATAAAATAAACACATATATAACCATTTTGTATTTATCAAAAACTGAAATTAATTTATGTTTGCAAAAAAACTATGGTAAAGTAACCATTGTGCCTTTAATAAATCATACGCACTGTGAATGGTGCACTTTATCAGAAAACCAACACAACCATTTTCATGGTGCTCCATTTTATTTGGTGCATTGGTGCTACTTTAGTCATTAAAAACACACGTATGCCAATTTTTATATGTGCAGCATGATGCAGTGCACCAGTTTGGGTTATTCCATATAACACACTGATTTGTGGTGACTCATCTAAAATGATACACATCGTTAATGTACACTGGTAAGTTTGGTGCTCCATGTTCACAATTTCATGGTGCTCCATGTTATTTGGTGCATTAATCATTAAACGTACCTCTACACTAATTTTTCTATATGTGGTGCGATGAGGTGAACCGACACAGGTTATTCCCTATAACGTATCGGTTTGCGATGCCTCATCTAAAACTATACACATCGTTAATGTACACCGATAAGTTTGGTGCTCCATGTTKCTTGGAGCATTGATTTGTATTTTTAGCGGTGCGTTGTGTTTTATAACACACCGATCACAGGGTATTTGATGCAGTTTATTTTCTAGAACACATCAGTGGGTTTATTGTAAAGACAATGTCTCTTCTAAGATGAGAGGCATTGGTAATGCACACCTGCCATTTTGATGCAYGATGCTTAGTTTTTAGCGATGCACGATGCTTAGTTTTTARCGGTGCATTATGTAGTTTTATATACACTATTAGTGGTGCTTCTTGTAAATTAACAAGACACACCATGAGCAATGCTTCCWATAAAGTCACATGATGCACCTTAAGCAATGATTCCTATAAATTCAATGGATTCACCAAGCACAGRGCAAGTCGAAGTTGTGAAGTGCACCAATTTGTTTTTTAAGAAGTGAAAAAATGCCAAATTTAAGATCAATTTTAAATTTTAATACGATGAAATAGAAAAWAAGGAGGTAACAAACAATTTACATGGTCTCTTCTTGCTAGAAGGCATGGTTGGCCCGTAGAGAAAAAATGAAAATGTGCATTGTTTTCCAAAATTGGAAAATGTATGGAATCTATTATCGAAGCTAACGAACCAAGGAAGTAACATTGTAGAGCACTACAAATGGAGCGATCGTAGTAGGAGGGTGAGCATTGGTGCTTGTGTGAGTAGTTGGAAGCACATAAGGAAATTTGATAATGAAATTTGATTTGGTATTTTTATTTTTTATTTTACCTTATCGCAATGCACTTGACAGTAAGACGCACCAATGCATCATGTAGTGCTGAAGCACATCGATTAACTTTTTTTTTTTTTTTTACCCTATCACAGTGCGCCATAAAGTAAGACGCACCACTATGTGGTAGTATGAGTAACACATCAATTGTATTTTTGGCTATATATTAAAAATCTTGAGGTTATAGTACTATTAAGTGCACCGTTATTGTTGTTCAGTGCACCATTATTGTATACACACCGAGGCCGTTGGGTTTTTAAGCGCACCAGGAAAACTTTTTTGGTTTTTCAAATTAATTTTTTTTATAGAATAACCAATTGTTCTAACCTAATCTGATGCATCCTTTATATGTGCACTGGTGCTCTTAGTTTATCATGGAGCATCAGTATGCATTTTATTTTATTTTTCAAATAAAAAACAATATTTTAGCATTTTATATTAATAACGGTTATCGGTGCATTTTTTAAGTTAAGAACTAGGGCGTTATGTTTGTGAGTGCACCAGTGCATTTGTATGATTTAGGTGCACCGATGTAAAAACCTTCGGCCACCCACCTTCGCTATAAACAAAGAAGGGATAAATTTTTCGGAGAGGTTCCGTAAAAACCTTTGCTACAGGGTGTTCTCCTTGTAGTGTGACCAACATCGACTATCTTGATGATGACATCAACAAAATCCAATGACTATGTGCATATAGTAAGTCAAATCACACCATTGACAATGAGGTAGATGGTAGAGGATGGATGAAGGGATCTAGTGTTTTGGTGTGATGTAATCATCACATAACATTCACAACGAAACACCTTACAATGCAATGATATATTAAAACACAACCCAACCAATATATAATTGTGACCAAAAAACAAACCAATATATAATAATAACCATCCAATGTACTTGGTGAGTGATGTATACCTAGCATTATCAATGCATCGAGATATGCTTTGATAATAGATAATTTTCACACCCAAAAGAGTATAGATCCATCATGTCCACTATGGTTTCAACATAGCCTTCACTAATGTATTATGGTGTCTTTGAAAGACTATATTGTTTCAATGTAGGTAGGGGAGAGACACCAGTGGTGGAGCATGGATTGATAGTGGTTATATAACCAAACTGCTCAAACATCTAATAGGTGAACATCATTCATAGTAATAAAATACAACACTAAATGTATACAATACTATAAAATTTCCAAAATAGCTTCAAAAAAATTGCATATATTGATTGGGACCACATATATCCATAAATTGAATTATCAACACCAAAGTACATGGATGATAGGTCTACCATACAAAACATCATGTAGGACCACATTCTCTATTGTTTTGACATAGAGTTACAATAATTCCTTAAACACCTACAATATCCTAAGTAATATCCTACATTATTCAATTTGGAAGTACATATTCATTATATAAAATAAACTAATTGATAGTTGGAGAAGTGGTTGTTTAACATCAAGTGCAGTACTATCCATGTATTGATCTCCACCTGCATATCAATTCACTAATCAAAACTTACAATCGAGTAATATAAATCAGTAACTATCATCCCCAAAAGCATCGTTTTTGTGTTTCACAATTCCAAAATGCTCAACAAATAATTGTCAACACTCCCTCGTAGAGTATCTTCAGTTTAGGTATTGAGACTATGTCATCAAATAAGGTATTTGTTTGGCATCACATATGTTTCTATTCTTCTTCTACAATGTATCTATCATTTGTATGATTCTATTATGTGTATGTTTATAGGTTTTTGTAGTGATGGAAAGAAGGGATTTTGTTTCTTGTATAAGGAGGGAAAGAAGGCTAACGACCAAGGGTGCCTAGCTACAACACTTTTCCTTACATGAGGAGATAAACCAAGGTGTTGGAGAAGATAATTTAAATACAAATTTTGAGGAGCATAATGAGGCAAAGGTTGAAGGTGTTACTCCACCATTAACTATAGTGCAAGGTGCAAGTTCAACCAAGATGATCAATGCTATCAAAGGTTGGACAAAAGAGGATATGATGAAGGAAATTGATGATGTTGAATTCAATGGATATTTAGTAAGAACCACTTTGAAGAAATATGAAATTGAACCAACATCATTACTTTATTAGCGAAATGGTCTCGTGCATACAAAAAGGAAAGGGCTTTTTACAGTGTTAACTAGACGAGAGGAGAAATAAATAATTGTTTTATGTAAGGATATGGTTGAAATAGGCCATGGGCTAGAGTTGTTAGAAATAAAGGCCAATGTTGCTCAAATTTGCAAGTGGGGGTCAAATCCATTTAGTGATGGATTTCCTAGGAAATCATGATGGGAAAGGTTCAAGAAAATACATCTAGAGCTTGTATTGTGAACAATAGATAACCTAGATAAAGACATAGCTTTGAATTTGTGCATTGTAGTTGTGACCAAGTGCTATGAAACTCTATCCAATGCATACAAGAAACATTCCCATAGTCCAAAACATATATCAAATTGTGATGAGACTAGTTCAGAAGTTGAAAGGAATTGTAGCGTGCGAGTAATTACCAAGAGAGGGAACAATAATGTGTAAACTATTTTTCCTAAGAGGATGGAATGATAACTCTTTTGTGATGTTTAAATGTAATTAATCTATCAATCCTTGGGTTTTATTTGTCCAAAGGAAAGCCCCAACTGAAGAACTGTATCATAAATTGTGAGCTAGGAGCATGCATGGATGACTAAAGAATTGTTTATGAATTGGCTTTATCATATTGTTGCATTTGTACCTAGTGGTGTCTCACTTACAAATAAACACATTATTTTTTTATGGCCAAGAAAACCATATATCTTTACAAAACATGGAGGAGGCAAACAAGATGGGCATAGACTTGTTGACTTTTCCTGCACACACTACACATAGGTTTCAACCCCTTGACGTGAGTGTGTTTGGGCATTTTAAGAATTACTTCAAGCCTAAGATATCATCATGGATGGAAAATAATTTAAGGATAGAAAACAAATTGTTTGGATTAGAAGAACTTGCAAGTAGATATTTTAAAAGGGATCTTACACCCTCAAATATCAAGGTTGGATTCAAATGAACTACAATCTAGCCACTAAATTATGATACTCTTTCAATGATATGGGTTGTTGCCAAGATTTTGATATACATGGGGAGGAATTTACAGATGTTGCAATGAACATGCCAAACCTCTCTCAAGGAGATTGCAAGCCATTAGACGATGTTGATGAACATGTTAATGCCACTCAATTAGATGATGAAGCAAGGGCACAAACCTTCCCTAAATATCCAACCTTCCCCAAGGAAACCCAAGGATATTTGTACCCCCAAATCCACTTAGAATTGATGGGGTTCACAATGACACAAGATTACAATGGCTCCTTATCTCACACTCCCCAAGAAATGGTAAGAATGATGGAATGGAAGAATGAAATGCTTTTTCCACTGAAACCCAAAATTATATTTGCATGTTCCTTCCTTGATACATGGCACTCAAGGAACTACTTTTTCCCCCACTTGGTAATTCGTTCCACTACTTAAGAACTTAGGATAAAATCTCATAACTTAGGACTTGGGACTTGGGAATATATTATTATATTCCTTGACTTGGCCCTTTTTCTCAAGTCCTAGCCCCCTTTCCCTCTCGTGGAGTCCTACCCCCCCATACTCTTTCGTCTAACTTAGTCTACAATAATGATGCATTTTATTAAAATATTAAAGTGTGATTACAATTTACAATGCTAAGCTCACCAGCCTTTCAACATATAGGCACACCGACCTAATATCACACATGCACTACAACCCAAAACCTATATACATAAGAACTCTGACCCAGAAACCATCTTGGCTCACCAACTTATAAAACATATGTGTATATGCACATTTACAACTTGGGGGCATTACATTCTCCTCCCCCTTATTTATGCATTGTCCTCAATGCACTATATACAAATGTACATTCATAATTCTTCAAAACGCTTAAAAACGATGTGGGTACTCCTCCTGCATGGCTTCCTCATGCTCTCATGTAGCATCTTCAAGACCATAGCAGGTCCAATGGACATTTACCAACTCGATTGCTTGATTCGGGAGCACCTTGAAATTCTTGTCCAATATTCACATCGACTGGACTTGGGAGTTACCCTTGTGCTCCACCTGGATTACATTCCAATCAATTGCATGGCTAGCATCAGGCACATACTTCTTAAGCAAAGACACATGAAACACATTGTGTATGCACATGGATGCAAGTAGTGAAAGAATGTATGCAACATGACCAATCCTATATAGGATTTCAAATGGTCCACAAATCTTGCTGCTAGTTTTGTGAAACTTCCCAATTTCAACGAACTCTTCTTAGCCTTTGCTTTCAAGAAGACATTTTTTCCCACTTTGAATTATCTGTGTTTTGCCCTTGTTTTCATAAATTTTCTGCTTGTCCTGTGCAACCTTCAAATTTTGTTTAATCTTTACCATCTGTTCTTCCATTTCCTTGAGCAACTTTGGCCCAACAATTTTTCTGTGTACTGGGTTGTCCCAACTCACTAGCCTATTGCATTTTTTTCCATACAATGCTTCAAATGGGCTCATCTTCAAATATGTCAGATACCCATTATTACAAGAAAATTCAACTAAATGCATATACTTTTCCCATTTTGATGGCTTATCCATCACATACATCCTAATCATATCCTCAATCACCTGATTGACCCTCTCTGTTTGCCCATTTAACTCTAGGCGATTTGTTGTGCTAAAATTTAAATTTGTCCCAAATCCTTTAAATAATCCTTTCTAGAAATTTGATGTGAACTTGGGATCTCTGTTAGAAACAATTGCCTTAGGCACACCATGTAGGATGGAAATTTTCCTCATGTAAATCTCAACAATGTTGGTTGCCTTGTGAGTTAAATTCACTGGAATGAAATGGGCAACCTTGGTTAATTTATCCACCACTATCATGTTGGAGTCAGGTTGCTTCATTGTCCTGGGCAGTTTGGTAACAAAGTCAATTGTAACAACTTCCTATTTCCACTCAGGAATGGACAACAACTGTAGTAATCCATTGGACGTTTGTCCTCAACCTTTACCTTATGACATTGTAAACATCTAGCTATGTAATCAACCACCTATTTCTTCATGCCTGGCCAAAAACATTGGCCTCTTACAGATCCAATTATTTCTAATATCCAAGGTGCCTAACATAAGACACATTATGCATTTCTCTCAACACTAAATTTTCAGCTCTTGAGATTTTGGCACATATACTGTGCCTATGTACATGATGAATCCATCCGCTTTCAGCTCATAATATTTAAATCTCTGTTGAATATTACCTTGTTGTAACGCTTCTTTTACTTTGTAAATATTGTTGATATGAATTTGTAGTTTCTAAAATTATGTCTTTTAAATTAGATATGTACATGCTAATGGTTGTAGCATGCATATCATGCACTCTCCTGCTAAGTGCATCAACCACTTTGTTCTCTTTTCCTTTGATATGCTTTATATCAAAGTCATACTCATTGAGAAATTCTAACCATCTTATTTGCTGACATTTAAAGTTGGTTGTGCAAACAAATATTTCAAACCACTATGGTCTGTCCTCAATTCAATTTTTTTGCCTATGAGATAATATTTTCACATTTTCAATAAATGAACAATATCTACTAACTCTAAGTCATGTGTGGCATAGTTCATTTCATGCTCTTTGAGCTTCCTAGACTCATAGCAAATAACATGTCCATTTTGGGTAAGGACTCCAAGTCCTTCTTGGCATGCATCAATGCACACATCAAAGTCTTCATTTGGATCAACACTATTTAGTATGGGTGCACTCATTAACACATCTTTAAAATGGTGAAAGCTTTCTTCACAATCAAGAGTCCATTCAAATTTTACACCTTTCTTTTTCAAAGAGGTCATTGGATGTGCAATCATTGAAAATCCTTTAATAAACCTCTTGTAATAGCATGCAAATCCCATGAATGACATGAATTCCATAACATTCCTTGGTGTTGTCCATTCTTTGATTGTCTTAATTTTTTTTGGGTCCACTCCTATGCCCTCTTTTGAAATAATGTGACCCAAAGAGTAAATCCACCTTTGATAAAATGAGCACTTGCTCAACTTTGGATATAGTTGATGCTCCCTTAACACCTGTAGCATCATCTTCAAGTGTTGTTCATGCTCTTCTTCATACTTAGAATAGAAAATATGTCATCGAAGAAGACAATGACAAATTTATCCAAGTAATTTATGAAAATACCATTAATCAAACACATGAAAATAATGGGTGCACTTGACATCCTAAATGGCACCACTACAAACTCATAAAGACCATACCTTGTTCTAAATGTTTTCTTGTTGATATCTTCATCTTTGATTATTACCTAATGATAGCATGAACTGAGATCAATATTTGAGAATATCTTTGCATCTTTCAGCTGATAAAAAAGATCATCTATCCTTGGCAAAGGATACATGTTCTTTATGGTAAACTTATTCAACTACCTAAAATCAATGCATAGTATTAAGGTTCCATACTTATTMTTCACAAAGAGAACTGGGGAACCCCAAGGTGACACACTTGGGTGTATATACCCCTTCTTCAAAACTTCTTCAAGTTGCATCTGCAATTCCTTCATCTTTGGTGTGTTCATCCTGTAAGGAGTCTTGGACACTAGGGTAGCTATAGATATCAATTCAAAGGAGAAATCAATATCTATCTTAGGTGGAAACCTTGATATCTCTCCAAATACATCCTCACATTCTTTCAAGACTAGATGGTCTTCAATACTTAGATTTTTATCATTGGATTCCTCTTCCATGTGAGATGCATATATTTGGCATCTTTTCTTGAAGCTTCTTTTCAACTGCATGGATGAAATTTCTCTGATTGAAACTGCCCTTGGAATACCTTTAATTGTTCTCAAGTTTCCTTCCTCATCAAGACAAGTGAATACCTTGTTTTAGCAATATAGGACAACATGATGCTTTTCCAACTAGTCCATACCAATTAGGAAATTATAGAAACCCAAAGATATGATCTTTAAATATGCCTTTTTGTTGAGTCCATTCATGCCCATTGATAAATCCTTAACCAACTCATTGATTCTTCTCTTAGCTCATGTAGTTTCTTGATCCAACTACGGTTTCCCATGCTTGTTTCTTTGCAAATGAAATCTCTCAACAAGATTATGATCTATGTAACTATGACTAGCTCTAGAATCAATTAAAATGGCTATAGGATTATCAATCTTACCTTCTACCTCAATCACGTGTGATTGGTATTTTGCTTGCTTGTTGTCCAAGGCTACATAAATCTTTGGCATGTTTTTGCCCATGTCCTCAACTGTATCAACCTCTTGGATATTATGAACAACTCACATTCTTTCTCCTTTGTGAGGGCAATCTCTATATAGGTGATCTCCCTTACATCCCCAACATTTTATGGACTATTGTCTTGGAATTTTCCCCAAAGGCTCTGTCATCCCGTGCTCATTTTTTGTTGGTTGTCCCTGAGAAATATTTATGAAGAACGTTGGCTTATACCCTTTCTTTCTTTTCTCCATATTTCCTTTCTTCTTATCATCCCAAGCCTTTTGGAATGTTGGCCTTCCTTTATTCCACTCATAAAGATATTTGGATTTCCTTATAGTCTCTTCCAATATCTTGGGCTGATCATAATGTATCTTGTCACTGTAGAAATAAGGTAGCCCACTCATAAATATTTGAATCTTAACCTTCTCATCCTTTATGAGGTCAACATACATCAACAACTCAAGGAACCTCCTCTCATATTCATCCATTGTCACGCTTCCAAGCTTGAGTTCAAAGAACTCTTTCATCTTCTTGTCATAATAATTCTCTAATAAATATTTCTTCTAAATTTTTTTTTTGAACTGCGTCCATGAGATCCTCTTCTCATCAATGTGCTTAACTTGCTTGAGATGGTCCCACCACATTGATGCTTTTCCTTGAAGATGATAGATTGCAACTCTTACTTCTACACGTGAGGAATAGTTATGCAATTGGAAATATTTCCTCATTCCCAACAACCAAGATTCCCCATATACATCCTTATTATGCTCACCATCGAATGTAGGATACTTGATCTTCCTTAGCTCTCCTTGCGAATCATGTACTTCAGACCTCCTTTTATGATGTCTGTCAAGAGACAAACTTGGATTGCTTTTTTACTCTGGAATTGCATGTGTCCTTGTAGCTTAGTGCCTTGGTGAATGGTGATGACATCTACTAGCACTTTCAGAGTGCTTGGCACTTCTACCTTCCTCCCTCCTAGCATGCGATATGCGTTCTTTTTCCTTCCTTGAATCTAATTCTTTATCTGTCTTCCTCTGCAACATGTTCAAGCTTTGTAACAACTGAGTGCTAATGTGGTTATGTTGTTCCCGAGCCTTCGTAATTATCTCATTGTTTGCTATGTAGCTCAAAACATCTCTTTGTAGGCTTCTCATTGTCTCTACTAAATCTATGTTTTCTGCTTTGCCTTCTCTATGCCCATTTGATTCAGTTTTTGCATTACCCAAGCTGATATGTACCGCCCCAACTTCATCCTCATGGCTGGAAGCTCTCTGTACATCCTCCATATCTTTGGTCCTCATTCTGAATCTGTTATATTCTATTTGTACCCTTAATTCTACTACACATGCATGCAATAAAATTTGTTAGACAAAAATAATTCAACAATTATGTAAAATTATGCATAATTTTTCCCTTTAAGTGCACCAAACATATTACTTCTGATTGCTT
The DNA here is from genome assembly GCA_032191745.1 of Picea mariana. NCBI lineage: Eukaryota > Viridiplantae > Streptophyta > Pinopsida > Pinales > Pinaceae > Picea > Picea mariana. The sequence goes on along the minus strand of JASDQU010107491.1, from coordinate 205,644 downwards.
GTGAATTTTCCTTCTCAATTCACATTTTCGAGTGCATATGTAGATTCTTCTATCCAAGAGATTTCCAATGATTATTTTCTTTCTCAATTATGAGCTATGAGCATAAATTTATAGTCATCTAAATATTACCAATTTACCCCTTTTTGTGCACTTTTCTTCCAGGTATAATTAAACTCAAACACCAACTTTTGTCACCTACAGAGGTAAAGTTGTGAGGAACCAAGGAAAATTGTGTATGAGTCATTGATATCACTATTGACACTGAGTTCATAGCAACTCTTAGATTGTCAATTTGATGCTCCAGTCAAAATATGCAGCAATATGAAAATAACAAATTTGTCTTTTTTCACCCATTTTTTCCCAACTTAGAATTTTTAGCCAAATTGGTTATCTCCCAATCTATGCATTTCTGGAAAAAAATTAGTAAAGCAAATTTGTCGGCTTGATGAGTAAATCAAGTGTTGAGTAAACAAAAAAAATTCAGATTTTCCATCTAGGGTCCCTTTTCCTCCTCTGAAATTCTCAAAAATTCCCAAAAGGTGGCCAAGAATAGTGGATTTTCCCCTATTTTGGCATTTCCACTCCAAACCCCTTAGAATTCGGCCAATCCCTTCACAAGTATTTTCATGT
>JASDQU010107491.1:156303-166424 GCA_032191745.1 Picea mariana | reverse complement strand
AAGGGTGAGTAGGGGGGAAGACTTGTATCAGAGAGATGCAAAGGTCTGTTGTCAACATCAGGTTTCTAGTAGACTGTAGGAGAATGCATTTAAATGCGAGATCATCTTACATTCAAACGCAGAAAACCAGGGAATACAATAGTGTCACAATAAAACCTTTATCATAACGCAACTGCAATAATTCATGTGAATCAGTCAATCATGAACTCCCTCAGTATGAGATGAAAACTAGACGAAACAGGGAAACTGTATTTCATAAAACAAGAAATCTTACATACAGATGCATAACCAAGAAACTAGAGCGTCTGTTAAAACATTACAATCGAGAGCCTTGCTCTACCATCGATACTTACAAAATACAAAAACTGAGCCTATATACTCAGGAAAATTCGCCTAACAGAGGCGTGCCCAATCACCGAGGGCTTGGTGTCTTTTCAGTCAAATTCGTATTGAAATCCTTCTTCACGCGCCACCTTAACTGTGCATGGCTCCTGTAAGGAGGGTAGCTGAGCCATTAAGTGTCGAGCTAGCGTGTGCAGACTTCTCTGTCTCTTCAAAGACTTCGGCATGGCTTCTTTGGAAAAACAGTACACAGGACCCCTTCGAGCAGACCGCTTGCCAGACCCTCCATATCTCACACTTAATGAATGAAGGGAGGTTTCAACCACCCATTCATGCCTTCATTTAATCCAAGCGAGACACATGATTGAGATCGGATCCGATGGCGCCTAGAGGTCGCGATGATCTCCTCTGTAACTGAACTCAGTGCCTTTGGCCCCTCTTGCACAGCTCTCTTTGTCTCCCAAGTGACCATGGGCTATGACCCTGTGCTTACTCCCAAAGGTTTTTTCGGCGTTCGCGGATATGAAGGGGTTGATCCATGCTTCTTGAAATCGCGATGAGCGAAATGCCGAGACGGCTTAATCTGTTGCCACGCGTCCTTCAAATCTGACGGTCCTAAATTCACCCGACGCTGCTGCGGGCCCCAGGTCCTGGACGCTCTCGTCACTTCGCGCATCAGGGATATGAAGGAGCTGCTTCTTGCACTTCAAAATCGCGATGGGCGAGAAGGCGGGGAGTCTAATCACGCACCAGGTGTCCCCTTTAGATGGACGGCTGAGACTGCTCCTCGATATTGTGGGCCTGCCTTTGGGTGCTTTCGACGCTTCGGATTTCATGGATAGGAAGGAGCAAGTCTTCCTGCTGTGAAATCGCGATGAGCGAAAGGTCGGGAGGACCCAATCGTGCACCACGTGTTCATCCAGGATGAACGGCTGAGATCAATCTCGGCGCTTTGGGGCCCGTCTTGTCGAATGATAAACATTAGCGCCCCTCCTTTAGGTCTACTCCTTTGTGACCAGGCGCCAAAACCATGAGCCTAATTCTGGGCGCTTTCAGCATTTTGGGATTCGAGGTTTCGAGAGGTGAAATGACAAGGAGCGCTTACCCCTCGAACTCCCGAATGTCGACGTGACACGGATGTGCGCCGCGCGTCCTTCAGATGAACGACCCAGATAACATTCGTTATTATAAAAGGGGATACCCCCATTCACAGGCTCGCTTGATGTGACCTGGTGCTAGGACTGTGGGCTTGGCTCCAAAGGTGCTTTCGGCGTTTCACTGATCGACGATTTCAGCTGTAAAGAATGGGAGGCTCCTTGTCTCCCGAGATGCCGATCCCCGAAATGCTGACTGACTGCCACCTGTCTCAATTGGATCGGACGACCCAGATTTGCCTTGAACTATTGGCGCTACGCTTCGTGCTAAATCCCGGACAAATCGGCAGCCCCGAAATCCCGATGACCGTCCATTCGCTTTGTAGTTGAATCTTGGCGGCTGACAACCAACACTTCGCCCGCTCGCTTGACTAGTGATCGGAAAAGAGATTCTCCCACTTTGTGCTGGGGCGCTTCCCGCGTAACCTACAGACCTGGGTGTATTTGAGCCCCAAGACAAATAATGTCGCTAACACATGTATTCCATGCAACTGCCGATGAAAATCAGATTCCAGTTCATATTCATAGGACTGCAAAGCCTCAGCATCGCCATTTTTAAAATAGGTCAAGAAATAATCTATCAATCCATTGCGCAACTCGGTTGACGAATATCGGAAATGCAATAGAACCTGGAATGTATCAAAAAGACAATCCCCAACAGTATACGAGAATGCATCCAATCTAAAAATCCCATTGTTATGCAAAACCACGTCAATGTTGTCATGTATAATGGACTGTGTAGCTATTTCATACGATTCAACATCTATTACTTCTTTCATCTCTTCAACTATCATTTTCAAGTTGTTTGCTACATACTTTCAGTTTCTATCAAAATAGAGAAAAGCAAGGGGAAAAAAATAAAAGGTAGCAAAATAAAAAAGGAAAGAAAAATAGTGCACCAATCCCCGTATGTATCTTTCAACCTTCTTCTTCTCAACTTGAATGCCCCCTAGTCCCCATACCAGATGAGAAGAAAACAGACCGACACTGGAAACTGAACTAAACAGAAGAAAGAACGCAAATAAATAAAGCCATATCTTTACTCAGCAGAAAGAGAACAGGTAGACGCAGTTTTCCAACCCACAGAATAAAATCATACCCTGCGTCTACACCCTGCCCGATGGTTCCCTCTTCTGATAGTTCCCAACTACTTTTCGTAAAGCCCTCTGCATTGCAATTTTCGGAAAACCTTTGGATGCGACAGTCGGCATATGAAGACCCGTGGTTTCCAGGAACAGAAACTAAGAGCACAGAAAAAGATGGTCTGCAACAGAATTTGGAGGCAGGAACTCCCACCATTGAAAAACAACAAGAATAGGGAAACTTACCCGTCAACAAAGGATGACAAGAGCTTAGCCCCAAAAAAACGGCAAACTGCAAGAATAGGTCCAATAGCTTGCAAAGTTGAAGAACAACAAACCAATGAACCACCACGAAAATCTCGAACTACAAGTGTAGGACCTCAACTTTGCAAAGTAGAATCAAACAAGAACCATAATCATGGAACAAAGCATCGAACAAAGATTGAGCACTCGAGCAGCAATGTCGACCATGAACGAAATTGTATTGCAACGCATCTGTACAATAAACATTTAAGACTGCCAGAGTTGTTAGGTAAACAGTTAAGACTGTCAGGACCCTCGAAGGGCATAGGCCTGTGCAAGCATTTAAGAAAATATGCGGCGTGGCAGGCCTGTGCAAGCATTTAAGAAAATATGCAGCGTGGCAGGCCTGTTCTCTCGAAACACGCAACAATAAAGCAAAAATCACACCTAGCAATATGGTAGAGAATGTATTCTACCCAATAGAAAATGCTAAGGGAAACATTCGAACTAATGCTAGCATTAATCCACCTTCGACCAATGCATAATAAAATATATGATTCAAAAAGACCATATACTACCAAATACTTTGGATATGCCAACATATTTAACATTGGGAATAGTGAAGGCGACAATAAGACCTCTAATCCGTTGTCGAATCAGATCTTGACAAACATGATACTTTTTATTATATAAAAATCGATGTTTTCACTTCCCTTGTTCCAACAATACACAATATGGAAATATTTATGGTCAATGCACAATCTAATACCAGGTCAACGATTTATCAATCGCTATAACCCCTCTATGCCTATGGCAGGGACTAATAACATTTAAAAGAAAGGCCCTTCAAACTAAAAAAAATAATGTTTTTTCATACCTCATTCACTGTGATAGTGTTTTCATTCATCACTACTCTTATGACTTATGACTTCTGATATCTGACTTATGATATCTCCTCACCATTGGTATCAAACCTTTTACAAAAAGAGTATATACTTGAGAATTAAGCTTTTTAAGACATAGAAGAAAGATATACGATTGAAAGATTTTACCACTCTTTTTACCTAATCAAACACAAGATTCAAAACTAAATTATATATTTTTTTTTCATCAAATCAAAAATATATATTTAAAAATTAATTTTTTTATACACATAAAAAGAAAGGAATAAGATTAAAAGCTTCTACCATTCTTTTTATCTAATCAAACATAAAACTCAAAACTAAATTATACATTTTGTTTTTGCCTTCATACAATTTTCAAACAATTTTCAAATACCTCTTAGAATCTCTTAACTTACACTTACTTTAGTATCATGTTTTATACAAACAAATTATAATTATATTGAATATAATAATCTTACATTCTTAATTGCATATAAAAAAAAATAAAGTTTATCTCAACTATTTATTTTTATAATAAGAATTATATATGATTGAAAAATTGTAAATAATTTATTTAATAATTAAGTTTAAAATATATAAATATAATTTATAATCCATAATTATTAATATTTTATAACATTTTGTAAAAGGGGCTATCTCAAACAAAATAAAAACGAAGTATACCATGAAATTAAATTAGAGGAATACGCCTAGACAAATAAGTGATGTTACCGAATCAATTTATAAAAGTTGAGAGATGGTGCCATTATATTAACTTGGAAATTTGTATATAATAGTTTTTAATATTGATAATACTTTGTTATCATTATATATGAGATTGTAGGGGTATGATATGATACAATATTTTTTTATGTTGATGATATTTTTTTTTAATGGGAAAGAGTCTTTATGATTTAGGTAAGTAATTTATATTTTTTAAGGATTTTTGTTATAGTATGGATATGATTATGAATACTAACAAAATAAAAGTTATGATAATTAAATTCAAAAGGATCATTTACGATATTTTTGTATATAATAAAAATAGTTTGGAGGAAGTGCTTTCATACAAATGTTTTGGAATTGATATTCATCACAAGTTCAATTGGAACTATAGCATTGAGAAGAGGATAAATGGAGGGTGGAAAACTTATTATGAGCTTGAAAACAATTGTAAATCAACGGATCTTTGGTTTTGGGATAAGAAAAAATGTCTCTTTCACACTCTCGTCACTCCGATTATCTTATATGGATGTGAAGTTTGGGGTTGCAGTATCTGTAGAGAATCCTAGAGAAAGATAGAACATATCCAAAATAATTTTATAACTTATAATCTCTAAATTAAGGGCAATACACCCTATCCTATCCTCCTCATAGAAGCAAGTTTTTCCCCCGTCAAGAGCATTGCTATGATTATATACCTGACATACAAGAACAAGATAAACAACCTGGATGACGAGAGGCTCCATAAAATTGCTTCAAATTGTAGCCAAAACCACCACCAGCTCAAGCGGGGATGACATAAAGATGTAAAATCTTAGTTAAACCATTGGGGAATACAAGAAAAGAACATCATGCAAAATACCCATAATATTACAAATGTTATCACTTCTAAATTTAAGGAGAATAGGTGGTGTGATAAAGGATTAGAGGATAAAAGGAAATTAAGATACCACAAGAAGGTGGTCAACCCTAATTTAAAAGATAAAAAGTACCTCTGATTTTTGACAAGCGCAAAGAAGAAAATAAATATTGTTAAAATAAGAACAAACTCTCATGAGCTACATACTGAAATTGGGCGTTGGACAATTCCCAAAACATTGCGGGTTGAAAGAATTTGTCATCTTTGTGACACTAAGAGGGTTGAAGATGAATAACACTTCCTCTTAGATTGTCTTGCCTACCTATTACCAAATTAGATCCCAATTTAAAAATGCTTGCCACAATATAGACCTTCCTAACCTCATAAGTCATCAAAATTTTGGTGATCTTAGAATGCTTCTCTAAATGCTTTTTGATCATAGAAATACAATTTTAAAGAAATCAAAGTAATCTCTTACCTTCTTAAGATCCCATAAATCAATTGGTATGAATGACATTAATCATCATATATATATATATAACATTGAATAAAAAAATTATATAAATTACATAAATAAATCTATATTAAAAATAAATTAAAATAAAATAAAATAAAAATATTAAAAAGGAAAAAAATACATGAAAATAAATTAATTTTTTTTACTTTATAATTTCTTAACTTTTAAACAACTATAAAATTATATATTAATTTTTTTTATTTCTTATTTTTTATTTTAAATCTAATTTATTAGTTATAATCTTTTTTGAAATCCTAAAAATATGAGGAGGTTAAAATTTTTTTGAATATTAAGAGTTCAACATCAAAAGTACAACATGTCACTGGAACTAAATTCAATTGACATATTCAAATTTTATTATAATTAATTGATTCGAATTCTAAAATTGCTATGATTAAAATTTTCAAAATTCATCAAAATATCTATAATAATAAAGTTGTATTTCAATATCCATAGTAACAAAGTTATCTTTCAACGTTTCTGATCCCAAAATGAGATCCATCCGTCGACTACTTGTCTTGAAGATGTATCTAGTTTTAGAATCCTACTTTAGTGAAGATAGATCCGATTTTGGAATCCATAACGCTCACAAATAATTATTACTATTTAGATGAATTTTAAAAATTAATTATTTTTATTAGACATTATTAATAATGATTAAATTTATATAAATATAAAGTTTGTAAATTAAACTTAAAAAACACAACAAATTAAATACATGTACTTATTTTTTAAAAATTAATTAATTTTATTAAACATTATTAATAATGATTAAATTTATATAAATATAAAATTTGTAAATTAAACTTAAGAAACACAACAAATTAAATACATGCACTTGATTTGTATATTAAAAAAGAAATACTCAAGTTTATCTATGTATACATTTCATTTTATAAATGTGCATATTTTTAGTATTAAAAAAATAAATACTTTTTAAATTTATTTATGTATATTTTTTATAAATTAAATATGAAAAAAATAATATTTATTATAAAAAGTTAAATAAATAAATGACTATTATTTCTTTTTTTAAATATAAAAATAAATCATATTAAATATAATATATTTTAAATATAAAATTAAGTGAAGTTGATTCTTCATATTACATGAAACTTTTTATATCATCACCTACATTTAAACTTATACTTATTTAAAAATGTAAAATTAATATAAATATATTTAAAAATTTATTATTTTATTGATTTCTAATGTTTTAAATTTTAGTGATTTTTAATGTTTTTATTTGAAAGAGATAAAGTTAAATTTTGTTTAAAATGGATTTTATGTATATAATTATTATTATGTTGATGGAAACATTTTTAACATAGAATATACAACATTTGTGTGGTAATACAATGAACCTTAAATGTATCAAATAGACTTTGCATCTATATCAAGGTATTTAAGGTTGTGTTGTTAGATGAAGTTGCATAGTCAAATTCAACAATACAACTTCAAATGCCTGGATAGGTGCAAAGTCGATGAAACCTGAAAGTTTGTAATAACAATATAAAACTATACAATTAAATTATATGCATAGCATTGATGTTATATGGTAATTGTATTCAATAAAAAACCTTATCTTTATATGTGAAATATAAAGTAATATGAAGTATGGTGTCCACAAATTCTTTAGATGAATTTAAATAAAAAGACGACCCATACCTAACATGCAAAAATTCAAGCCCAAAATAAATTACATTTACCCTACATCATTTCGAAGCCAATCCTAAGATAATAATAATATGCAATAAACCATAAATATACTCTAATACCTAAAAAAACCTCCACAAACCATCAAGAACTTAGTTTCACAAAGATATTTTAATTTATTTTTTCCTATTGATATATTTCAATTTCATTCATTTAGTCGTGCTTTATCTAATAAAAATTCAAAAATTGATTTTTTTTAAATAATTTTATTTGTGTCAAATTTTATTTTATTTTTAATTAATTTTATTTATATTTAAAAGCATATTTATTGATCTAATTTTTTAGAGTATTAGTATTTACTTCAATGAATGCTCCATGGTAATTAGAAATCCTCTCATTATCAAGGTTTTGTTGCCGAAGATGTGTAGAAAGTAGAACTCAATTGATTCTTGTCATCCAATAGAAGGTTTTGTTGCGGAAGATGTGTAGAAAATAGAATTCAATTAATTCCTAAATTGGTAGTTTCTTAATTATTATTATTATTTTCTTTAAAAACCTATATCATGCCCTTCTTTTGAGTGATTGTGTTTCTTATTTAGAGGATGATAAAAAGGAGAGTAAGAACACTTTTTTTAATTAACATTTTAGGGGATAAGGAAATCTTTTGAGGAAATTCAGTGTTTGTTCAAATTTTTGGTTACAATGTTTTTATTTCATTTGTTCAAAGTTTTTGGTTACAATGTTTGCATGTTCCTAGAGCTTAGAGGTTTCTCAATTAACTCAAAAAATTTAAAATAAAATAAGAAAAATTTGAATTTTTTGTTTTGTAAAATTTAAATTTTTGTTAATCCTTATAAAACACTAAAAAAATACATGTAATTATCTATAACAACATATTATCAAATCCATTTATTTATCCACAAGACAACACCACTAGTCAAAGTGGGAAATTAAATGAACAACATATTATCAAATCCGTCCATATATCCACAAGACAAGAACACTAGTGGAAAGGGGAAATTAAATTATTTTATTTGTCATTATTATTATTGAAATTTTAACTTGCAATTGCATTGCAAATCTCACACATAAGGTAATATTGCAGAGATCTAGGCAATGATCAAACAACATAATTTTGATCTTAAATTTAAGCTTTCTATCATTGTGAATGTCTAGTGTAAAAATGTGTTTCTGCTATGTCCTCTATTGAAAATACAAATGTATTATCATTTTTATTTAAGTAGTAAAAATCTATAATACTCAAGTTTATTGGCTTAGCTTTTATTGATACAATCTCAAAATATTGACGTGTAACTACATTATTATGTGTAAACAAAACTTGGCCACCTATAGTAAGTGGGTAGACTTCTACTTCATCTGAATGTCTTTGCATCTTGGGTTGTTCACCTATTTCCTTATCTTCAAGGAAAACAAACTCTTAACCAATTAGAAATAGTTTAAGGTCATACTCTATGACCATAATAGTGGTTTCACCTTATCACTTGTAACCACCAAAAACCCAGTATTCTTGTTGATCATTGTAGAGACTACCAAGGAATTCCATACATACATTAAACCTAGGATACTAAACTTGATTGCAATTTTACCTCATTCATTATAATTTGCATTTATAAATTCTATCACAACCATATATATATATATATATATATATATATATATTCTATAGTTAATGAGTTATTAACCTATTTTATTAGGTCATATATTACATTACCACAAATAATCAAGTTGAAACTTATACCCTCCTACACTAACAAAACTTATGCCCTCCTACACTAACAAGTTCCTACACTAACAAGTTGAAAAATGATTTCTCAATTAAAACACATTGTGGGGACTCCAAGAATATAATTCATCACTTTATCTCACACTCCACTCCTCATGATGTCAAAATTAGATCCATCCTTCTCAGAATAAGACACACTCTATCCACTATCCCTCAAACCCAATTTTACGAGAAAATAATGGGCCCATAGATTGTCCAGCCAACATCTCCTCCACCATGCAATCCGGGACATTGAACGTCTAATGGAGTCACCACCCTTGCTCCCATCCCATGACGTCATCGCACACTGTAGTATTAACTTGGGGGCATGGTTGCCTTCCGGTCGTCTCTCCTCATCACAGATCCCCCGCAATCCCCTCCGCCTGCGCCAAGTTTCATTTCGCCTCACGAATTTACTGTCTCCTCGTACCTCCATTCTTTGTTTAAGTGGAAATTGATCCACACGGGGGAATCACCATGGCTCAGTCAGTTCCCCTGCTCCACGACATGATCCCACGCTCCATTCAGCTTAGGTTTCACCTTGTCCTGGATATGGAACGTCAAGCTCCCATTAACGACATTTGCTCTGGTCGTAATTTCCCCATCTTGTCTATTACTTTGTGTTTGTGTGGCGTCTCCTTAAAATCCCCTGCCTAGGCCGAGACCTTCATTCCATCATCCAGCAGCCAACGTCTCTTAGCCACTCCAACTCTTTCCCAGTTCAACTTTCAGGCTCTGATTTTCTCGGGACAGATGGCTCGTAGGACCTCAGGCAATTCGGTGCCATCTCCTCATCCCAATGATTAGATTAGGGAGGAAATTCAATTTGCCATCATGGAACTCCAATCACACATCAATGGTCTCGCGTCCGGGTAGAA
>JASDQU010107491.1:140369-150916 GCA_032191745.1 Picea mariana | reverse complement strand
CTCCAACTCTTTCCCAGTTCAACTTTCAGGCTCTGATTTTCTCGGGACAGATGGCTCGTAGGACCTCAGGCAATTCGGTGCCATCTCCTCATCCCAATGATTAGATTAGGGAGGAAATTCAATTTGCCATCATGGAACTCCAATCACACATCAATGGTCTCGCGTCCGGGTAGAAGAGATTTATGATATTTTGGTGCAGCAGAGACAGTCAATGGGAAGATTGTCTAATGAAGACAGTGCTCTTCGGTCTCATATTGTAGACCTTTAGTTGCAGCGGCTGGAAGCCTCCCAGATTTAAATGAATTGGCCTAGAGGAGAAAATGACACATCAAGGTAACCCGGACAAGCCTCTCTCTGAATAATTGTAATGTAGTGCCTTTTTGCTTGGATCCTTCCTCCGAATTTACACAGCCAAAAGCTCTCTAGAGGCCTTAGTCAGCGAGAATAAATTACTGAGTGTAATACATAGACAAGTCATCACTCAAAAGATAGACAAGTCATCACTCAAATCCAAACATAAGTGAATTTTCGTTCGTTAATTTTGTTTATTAATAAAAATAAAAATATGATGGATATGAAAATATTTTACATGTATAAAATATTAGTTATATTCAAAAAATTTCCATAATTCTTGATATTGTAATTGTATTGTTTATTACATCTGCATTTTGTAAATTAGCAAAACTTGGACAAATGCACGCAGTGAGGGTTACAAAAAGAGAGGAGTACCATTCAGTTTCTTAGAAGGCTATGATATACATATGAACCAAATTACAATTGAGTACATAAGGTGTCTCATGAGAAAATTTACAATGAAATACTTAACATAATATATTCAAATGAAAATCTTGAGGATAAAAAGGAAAAAAACACTGCATTTAAATTACCATGGAGAGGGGAACCCGCTTTCTCTGTATTCTCCATGTTAGCCCTAGAAGCATGGAAATTCAAATCCAGAAGAGAAAACTCAAGCAAGGGAAAAGACGCAACGTCAAATTTCCCACCAGAACCAAATGGAGATTGCAATACATGAGGACGATCTTGAAGGACTTCAATTTGTGTTTTGGCCACTTGAATGCTCCATGGAATATAATGCAGAAACATTAGGGAATAGGCTTGAAGGAACCATGATCATTTATCAGGGAATAGGCTTGAAGGAACCATGATCATTTATCACTAGATCGATCCCCATTTTTAGAGTAGTGGCAATGTTTGTTTGATGGTTTGTTGGCTCATAGTTCTCCCGATAAATGTGGAAAAATTCCACTTAAGGAATAGCCTGGAGAGCCACCTGGATTCTTTGAATAATGGAGCATAACCGGACCTCATGTGTAGAGGATTCCAATATAAAATGACGGATGGTATTTTTAGAATCCCCCTAGATGATGAGATGACACACCTGTTGAGAATCCCCCAAGGATTCCATTTCAGTGAAATTCATCTAAAAAATTTATTGAAATTATACAATTCTAAGGGAGCCAACATCCTACAGGTGGTGTAACTTAATGGACACGTTTCTTCCTGCCACCCTCCACGTTACACCCTGCACACTACCGTCAGCAATAATATGCAGATTATCTTTCTAACAACATTATTTTTTCGCAGATGAAAGGCCTTTCACACAGGAATACATTGCAGGAAATCCTCCGCGGGGCACCTCCTCTAGAATTATGATAGAGGTCGAATTCGATGACCAGCCGGAGTATCGAGACTTGGGCAGAAGTAGAATTAATGGGATTCATTTGGCAGAAGCGCTCTGCGGAGGTGCGTGGCCATGAAAGAGGCTTGATGGATGATGCTGAAGAAGCATTAGCAATCTAAGTCTTATTTCAGATATGGGTTCCTCTACACAGGCGATAAAGTTGCTGATACGGGTTCCTCTACACTAAAGTTGCTGCTTTTTCATAAGCTTGCAACCTCAATAATATGTGTGTGTCCAGAATTGAATAACCTGTGTTTTTGGTTCCCTAATTTTAGATAGGGTTAGGGTTTTGGTCTGTAGAACAGAAGAACAACCTCTATAATATATTTGTGTGAATGACCTGCCTAATATTTTGTGCTTTTTTGGGTCCCTAACTTTAGATAGGGTTTTGGTCTGTAGAGAAGCAGAATTGCAATGCATCTTATAGTGCTTGCACTTGCAGGGTGGGCTCTCAACAAATTTACTAATGGCCAAAGCCATCCTCGTAAGTAACTTCAATGAGCCATTAAGATATTGAAAAAAACGAGAAAATCGATGGCATGGTTGGAATTAGATTACAGAGGAGCCTTGGAAATAGGTCACCAACGGATTGCGTGGATTATGGCGACGCGAATTTCGAACTCTTAGCTTCTGTGAGATCTGTTGGGTAGATATCTCTATACAGTGCGCTTGATCTTTCATAGAATGCAACAAACCTACATGAACTCCAACGCTATTCAAATATAAATTTAACAATTGCCTTGCAGTTGCAAATAGATACCATCGTATTGTGTTTAAGATGAGGTAGTTTTGAAATTAAAAACATATATTATACTACTGAGTATAAAATGGGAAAACATGTCCTGGTAAATGCCTTGGATTTACCTTGGTCCTGAAAATACGAACAGAATGTGGCTAGTAACCTTTCGTAGTAGCTTGTCTTCTTTTAAAAAATTTAATTATATTTAAAGAAGATATCATTATATTCTGCATATGTATTTAAGTATTTCTGTCTTCTTTTAAAAGTTTTAATTATATTTAAAAATATATACCAAACTTTAGATAACATTAAAAAAAAATCACAAAGAAAGTAAAATTAATATAAAGTCAAAAAAGTTTGACTAAAAACGATTTCAATATACAGTTATGGTAATATGAAGATTAATTAGTTTACCTTGCTTTGAAATCTAGATTCACGATCTTCTGCAGATTGTGGATATTAGTTATTCTTCTGCTGCATTAAAAGGAATTTTACAAACAAAATAAAATTAATATAAAATAAAATAAAGTTGCAAACGATTCCAAACTAATAATATGAAGATTAATTAGTTTACCTTGCTTTGAAACCTAGATTCACTATCTTCTGCAGATTGTGGATATTAGTTACTCTTCTGCTACATATGCTGCAGCAACAATCTTTACTTGGAGAAAGCTCAATCCACAAGAGTATATCTACAATGGTTACATACGCAATCATACTGGAGAAACCCTCAACCTGGCATTTGTACTGTAGAAGTTAATAACAATGAAAATCTAGAAGTTAGAATGTTTAACTCAGCTCAGGCTCGAACAATAAACAACAGCCTGAATCCTTCACAGACAGATTAGTAAGATGTAAAACCCAAAAGGGTAACCAGTGTCCACATTGAGAAGTGTCATCTAGATCATTCGACTGCCAAAAGTTACAGGATTATTGCCAATCAAGAATTCTTCATCATCCTCTTGAACAACATCCATTTAGAGATGAAAATATAAAGTCAAAGTCACTGTATTTTGCATAGTAGGGATTGGGGATTTATAGTGATAAAAGCAGGGATRGGGGACTTTATAGTGATAAAAGCATTTCTAAAAAGCCGCCATATCCAATTTTATTGGTCTCACACACACTCAACAGACAGTTCATAGAGAAAGGAGAGCAAGGAAAGGACAGCAAGGTGGAGCAAGCAAGCATATCAGCCCTGCAATCAATCAATCAATTTGCTTAATTTGSTTTCAATCATTATGTAGAAACTACAAAAGAGGATCTGTTCTCACATGCTTTGMGACCTCAATTTGGCCACAACTTCTTTACTGAAGACAAACGGGATATAAGGGAAAATCCTTTCCATAAAAACAAATTGTTTTCTCTTTGTTTGATTTGCAACGGGATCAGTAAAGTGCGTTAAGCATACTAAAACAGAAATTTAAACAAGCAAATTAAAGTATCATCTAGCATCTGCATGCAAAGTACACAGTGATCAATCTATCTACAAAGTCTAAACCAAAAACCTATGAGACAAAGTTAAGCACTCTACATCAGATGCCGAAACGTGTAGGTACTAAAATTATTGAAAAACAAAACTGCCTTAAACTTCCATCTGTATTCCATTGATGATCCACTTTATAATTCAGATTCCGCCGGCATTTTGGACATGAAGACTTTATAAATAGACTACTGATGTGAAGCAGGAACCATGGACTCCTGCAATAAACAGCAACAACAATGACAACACCAACAGCGCAGATAACTTTTCAGATTATATATGTAAATGTTTAACAGCATAATAAGAAAAACACATTTAGTAACATGAGAGAGAAACACAAGAGACATCAGATTCTATTTGGGATCAAATTCATTTTATATTTTCAGGAAGATCACCAAAAATAATCCCTTTTACAAGTAGCTACCAAGGGATCAAATTCATTTTAAATTTCCAGGAAGACCACCCAAAAAATCCCTTTTACAAGTAGTTACCAAAACACTCAAGCAAGCATATCAGCCCTGCAGCTAATCAAGCAAGCATATAAGCCATGCACCCAATCATCAAGCAAGCATATAAGCCGTGCACCCAATCAACCATTATGTAAAAAGCCTTTATGTTTACACCTACTCTGAACCAAAAGAATTAGATTTCAAGTTTTAACCTCCTTAAACAGGGCACTTACTCTGAACCAAAAGAATATGATTTCAAGTTTTAACCTCTTTAAACAGGGCACTGAACCAAACTACAAACCACATTATCCATATCGTGTTCAATTCTTTGTCCTTACCTTATCTATAATTGTTTTTTGTTCTTGATGAAATGCACATCCCGAGAAACCCACCAGGCAAGTTTTAACCTCTTTAAACAGGGCACTGAACCAAACTACAAACCACATTATCCATATCTTGTTCAACTCTTTGTCCTTACATTATCTATAATTGTTTTTTTGTTCTCGATGAAATGCACATCCCGAGAAACCCACCAGGCACCCTCCCTCGGTGAGGTCTGCAATATTCATAGAAACGGTTAACGCAGGGACTTAACCCCACGACCTTCCACTTGTCATTCATAGCACTTAACCACTTGAACTAACCCACTGGCTACCATTACCTATAATTGTTATTATCCTCTTTTTCTATTTTTTTAATATTATGCTCATGCTACAAATATATCTATAATGATTGCTAAATTTCAAGTGCCTATGTTCATGCATTGCACTTATCTTGGTGCAAATGCCTCATGATGACTTTTGAAAAGGGATAAAATTGTTCATGGAACAGCTCCACTGATTCTTAGAACAACCTCACTGAAAATCAAAGGCTGAAAAGGAATCTGATCTCTTGGATACATGGAAGCATGAAAGTTTGATAGCTGAAAAATGAAAATCAACTAGGGAAGTTAATAGCAGGGATCTTAAATCATAACATTTCAATACAAAGAACCTGACTCAGACTATTATTATGTTCCAACAAACATTCTTGGTTTGAGAGAATCTACTTCAGTAGCTCAGAAAGTTGTAGTGTCTGAGCAGTCTATTGGCTTCTCTCAAACCACTCAAATAGGCACCATGAGTTGTTGAATAATAGTGCCTATCAGTAGCCTCACCCGCAAACAGAATCTGCAGAGGCCTGCTGCTAGTCTGATCCTCTGGATATGGCAATGGCTCAGCCAATATATCAATATCACCCCCTGTTGAGCCCACAGGAACATAGCTATAAGACCCCCAAAACAGAGGATTCCTGCCCCAGTCACTCCTAAGAATGCCATCTATCAAAGAACTCTTATCTCCCTCACAAATGCTGTTGTTGCTTCCCTTCTTCAGATCCATGCCAAATGCAGACAAGGTATCAAGGACCCCCTGGATGACCTCCTGGTCCGATAAGGATTCCATTGCAATTGCTTCCTTCCCCACAAACCACCCCAAAACAACTCTGGATTGCTTGTGGATTCGCACTACTGCGTAGGTCTTCCTCATCCACCATGGAATCAAATCATCACCACCATCACCATGTTTCAGCCCCGCAAAGACCAATTTAACATTGGGGATCTCTGAAACACCAGGGCCCATATGCAACAACACCTTATCCACAACCCCGAAGCCGAGCCTGCTGATTGCACTGACTTTCCGGGGTGGCAAGGGTGGCTGGAAGCCATGAAACACAGGGCCCTGTGGCTGCTGATCCTTGACAGTATCTGTATCATTCTTATTGCAATTTTTAATGACAGACTTCAGTACACCCAATGAAACAGTCAGGATCACATGATCAGCCTCTACATCAACATCAGAGCCCTTCAACAACACAGCCCTACTCCCACTGCCCCCTGCCTCGCAACCCCAGGTTACACTCTCAACCTTAGCATTGTACACTATACTCCCTTCAGGCAGCCTATTCACAAGCTCCTGCACAACACTAGAATACCCCCTGGGGATGGACAACTGTTTCCCAGGGAACTCCCAGTACTCACTGAAAGACTCCAAGTCCACATTATCCAAATCGTCTGCAGCAGTGGTGATCCTATCATTGTGAACTCGGCTTTGAAACACAGCCTCCTGCAATGACCTCAGATCCCAATTGGGTCTTGGCTCCTGTCCCAATTCTGCCGAAACGGCCAATGATGATGCAGATAGGGCTTCGCTACTCTTCGCATTCTTTGCTAAATATTCCTCTAACCCTGCTCTCAGATAAACCCCCAAGCCCCCGGCATTGACCCCATGCTTGGGCTCCTCCCCAACATGACCATCTGGTAAAATCATATCGCTGTTCTTCATCTCATCTTGCGCCTTAGCCAATAAACCCTTGTACAGTCTAAGCATTGGATCTGCCAAGGATGGAAGCACCCCTAACCCTCCTTCTGCCAAAACAGCCGAATTGTCCCTGAGATCATCCATGAACTCCCATGGCTTCTCCCTATCCTCCATGGCACCAATCTGCTTAGCGATGGCATATACAGGGCTCCCTTCAATGCCATGAATCCATGTTGCCCCACTTTCTACTCTTTCACCATGAAATTCAGTGCTGCAGATCCTTCCTCCGGCTCGATCGCTGGCCTCTAGGACCACGAAATCCAACTTCGTTGATGCACAGACCTCCATTAAACGATTTGCGGCAGAGAGGCCCGCCATTCCTGCTCCAACTATGGCGATACGGGGCTTTCTGGATATATTCATGATGTTTTCCGATGCACCCAACTGGTATTTTACAGTTTTCTGATAAATCCAAATGGCGTTTTAGTTTTTCTGATGAACCCAACTGGTATTTTCAGTTCTCTGGTGTACCCATTTGATCTTTGACCAACTCAAGAGCTGTCAAAGACAGAAAACGAAGGTATCTCTTGTAGATTTCTGAGAATGGGATCATTGTCTGTGCTTTATATGGATAAGGAGATCCAGTCAGATACCCTCGTTGATTGACACATGGGAGGCGAAACGGGTTATAGTGGGCCAAATCGCAGGGAATTATGTCGCAGATGCAGCGGAAACACCCCTTTTGCGTGCTTTTATCATGCATTATTTTCCCTGCAAAATACTTGCCATTTCTTGAGCAATGCATGCAAAATGCATGTTATGTTGGTCTGCACGGTAGGCAGAGATTTACAAAGTGCCTATCTTTACTTTTAAATCTGTTTTCCTTTTATTTCAATTCCGTGAGGGCAAAGGCCGCGCCAGTAGCTTACTAGAGGTGATCTGTAATTACCCACAAATTCAGAATAGTAGTGGATGGCTCCGCTCCGTTGAGTAATTAGCTGAATTGGCTCCCTGAGTAGTAAGCTGAATTTATCGTGAACAGTCTTCCAACAACACGTACTTGTTCAAGTACCTCCAGTCTCTTACCTGCGGGCACATGTCATCCAGTAGACCAATCCTGGCCAATGTGGACTTTGTAGGTCAGCCTTGATCGAAAACCAATCATGAAAACTCTAAATTTATAGAATATCATGTATGACTATACATTGAATCGGTATCCGGCCTTTTTATCTTTCAGTTAAATTTGATAAGCTTGGTGTTCGATCCAAAATTCAGTATCTGAACTTCCTCATCGACCAGTCAAACCTCTACATAATTGATAAAGGTTCTTATTAAATTCAAAAATCACTTTACCATAGCGCTATTTTCAATCTCCACAAATAAAACCTGATAAAATACACTGAATTTTATATAACCCCTCTACTGGTATGGTATGATTGATTGTAGTTCCTTACACTAGTATGATTCCTTCACAACTTTATATTAAATTAAATGCCACCACTATCGACCAGTCGAATGCATTGGATATTGGACAAAAAAAAATTCAATTTTACATTGTTGAATGAGATTTCAATATTTAACATACGTTACTTTTTCCGAATCATAAAAGGATAAAATGAGAGCCATATTTTCAATCAGCTAGTATTTTGTTCAAATAATTGTAATGAGAAATAAATCTAGCATGCACGCAACCGTTTGAAAATAGAATTGTTAATCTATTGTTGTTCGAACATAAATTGTATTGAAAATACTTCTGCAGTCATTCAAAGAACATAAATTGTATTGAAAATACTTATGTAGTCATTCAAAAAATCAAATGTCAAACTTCAATTGAAATAAGTTGGGTTGGGTGTACTCTTGTAGTTATTCAAAGAATCTAATGTCAAACCTGCTTTGCAAAACTGTATGGTACGACTGAAAGCTAAACGTGAAAATATGCCACGAGTACGAAATATTAGTGACGTTCAAAATAGTGTCACTTTCAGACACATTGAAGTTTATTGCAGGGACTCATGGAGAGACGTGGAGTGAACGTGATATGAACATGAAAATTTGTTGCATACAAACAATTATAATTTCATTCTTATTTATTGTTATTGCATGAAAATTAAAAAATAATCTCAAAATGTTCTAAATAGCAAGGGTTTTCAAATAATTATAATTTTAGACTTGATTGTGATTGAAATCAGGTATTTTAACATTTCTTGATGGGAGAGATCTTTATATTATATTTTTAGAGAATAGTGGATGGCGCTAATAAAATAAAATGAAAAAATTAAATAAAAAATAAAAAATAATTAAGTAATATAAATTTTGAATGTGAGTTTTAAAAATTATATATATATATATATATATATATATGATAAAAATTATGAACTTTTGATTTCAACTTTAATGATAAAACAATATCAAATTTAATTAATTTCTCATACTTCGAGATCTAAATTAGCTACCCTCTGCAGCTTGTGGATATTTATAGTTATTATTATGGAACATATGGTGAAAAACAATCTTTGATAACCGAGGTACCATTGGCCCTTGAAGAAAGTTCAATCCATGTATATCAACAGTGGGTCTTTGGTGAAAGCTCAATCCATAGAGTATATAAAAAATACTCACATAGTCTATCATACTAGAGAAACCATCAACCTGGCACTTGTACTGTAGAAGTTGATAATAGTGAAAATCTGAAAATAATATGTTTAATTCAGCTCAAACTCCAACAATAATTAACAGCCTGAATCAACAGATTAGTAAGAAGTAAAACCCAAAGGGGTAACCAGTATTCACATTGAGAAGTGTCATCCGGATCATTCCACTCCCCAAAAAGTTACAGGGCTATTGCCAATCAAGAATTCTTCATCATCTTCATGAACAGCATCCATTTAGACATGAAAATCATCGAGTCGTTGTACTTTGATTCATTTAGACAAGAAAATCGTCGAGTCATTGTACTTTGCATAGTAGGGATATAGGAGATTTTACAGTCCTAGAAGCATTTCTGAGAAGCCATTTATCATCTGACTTTATTGTTCACACACTGAATAAACAGTGCATAGAAAAAGGAGAGCAAAGCTGAACAAACAAATATATCAGCCCTGCAGCCAATCAATCCTTATATGAAAACTACGAAAGAGAACCTGTTCTCATATGCTCTGTGACCTCAATCTGGCCATAACATCTCAAGATGAAGACAAACATAGTGCAAGGGAAAAATCATTTCCATAAAAACAAATTGTATATTCTCTTTGCTCGAGTTGCAATAGGATCAGTAAAATACTTTAAGCATATTAGAACTGAAATTTGAACAACCAAATTAGATTATCACTTGCTTCAGTTGCAATGGGATCAGTGAAATACTTTAAGGCTTTAAGCATACTAGAATTTTAAATTTGAACAACCAGATTAGATTATCATCTAGCATATGCAGGCAAAGTACACGGTGATCAATCTATCTACAAAGTCCAAACCAAAGACCTGTGAGACAAAGTTGAGCATTCTGCATCAAATGCCAAAACGTGTAGGCACTGAAATTATCGAAAAAACAAAACTGCCCTAAACGTTCATGTGTTTTCCATTGATGATCCACGTTATACTTCAGATTCCCCCCACATTTTGTACATAAAGTCTTTATAAATAGACTACTGATATGAAGCAGTAACGATGGACTCCTGCAATAAATAGCAACAACAATGACAATGCCAACAGCGCAGCCAACTTTTCTGATCATCTCTGGAAATATTTAACAGCATAAACATTTAGTAACATGAAAGAGAAACACGACGGGGATCACAATCTATTTGGGATCAAATTTATATCTATACTTCCAAAGAAGAACACAAAAATTAGCCTTTTATAAGTAGCTACCAACACACTC